>PVKS010001357.1:97071-144737 GCA_004027875.1 Aplodontia rufa | reverse complement strand
AAAAAAAAAAAAGCATACAAAACAAAAAAACTGAGGGCACAGGGACTCTTGGGAAACTTAATATTTACAAGTACCCTTGATTATAAGACAGAAATATAGACGATTAAAAAAAGAAAAAAATTTGCCAGTAATCCTGAGTTTAGGAAAAAAACATTATTGACATTTCCTGGTTTTCTTTTCTATATGTGCACAAACACGCCACTGTGTGGGTAAAGAATATCAAAGAAAGAAAACCTGGATTATTACTAGACAGCATTTAATATGTCAGGACCACCTATTTTGCTGGGTATTATTCTAGGTATTTTATATATTAGTTCACTTGTTTTTTCTTTTAGAGAGAAGGACAGTGAGAGAGAGAAGGAATCAATTTTAGTTTCAGTTTTTCATGTGACTTGCGTTGCTCAGACACTTCATTGCGTATGTGGTGCTGCGGTTTGAATTAATGTCCTTGTGCATGCCAGGCAAGCACCATAGCCACCGAGCCACCGCTCCAGCCCCTAGTTTACTTATTTTTACAGCAACTCCACAGACATGAAGTTGAGGAAGAAAGGTTAAGGAACTGATCACATAGCCTGTAAATAGCACAGCAACATCTGGATTTGGCCAGTTGGCCTGCAGAGTTTGTGCCCTCAACCACTATGCTGAATCATTTTTTCGTATAGGGAATATATGATCATACTACGTGTAGATTCTTTTATACTTTGCTTTTTAAAGATTAAATTACATTGTCAGAATTTTTTTGATGTCAATTGACTGGACTACACTTTGGAATCCTTGTTACAAGTGAATAATAATGCTTATGTCAAGACCAGTATTAGAAAATGGTGTTCGATTAGCCAAATATGCAGATTCTCACTAAGGGATATTGTTAACTGTTAATCAAAAACTTAATTGGTATGAGTAAATGTTTAAAATTAATACCCCAATGATACTTCTATTTTCCAGTTTTTAAAGCTCTAGAGTTTTGCTTAGTTTGGGAAGGCTTCAAGAATTAACCTACTAGTCCACTGTAAAGGGACAGGTCATTATACCCCTGCACACACACATACAGACCATACACCCATCCCAACAAATATTTAGTAAATTCTCACTATGCTGTGGGTGCAATAGTAGGTGCTGAAGTTACAGATGTTGAAGATATGCTTTTATATATAGGGCCAGTAATACCAAACTAAAGATTTACTTTTTTTTTTTTTTTTAAAGGGAGAAGGACAGTGACAGAGAGAGAGAGAGAGAGGCAGAGAGAGAGAATCAATTTTTTATTTTGTTTTTCACATGGCTTTTGTTGCTCTGACACTTAGTTGTGTACATGGGTGCTGGGGTTTGAACCCATGTACTTGTGCATGCCGGGCAAGCGCCATAACCGCTGAGCCACTGCTCCAGCCCTAACGATTTACTCTTAATGGTAATAATAGGCATGACCATTGGTTTACTTGCATCAGGTACTGTGTCAAGGACTTCACTGTCCCTTGAGATAAGTACTATTAAATATCATTAGATACATACAAGAAACTAGGAGTTAGTAATTAAGTGGTAGATGTTAGTAAAACTCAGGTGATATACATATCTGGACGTAACAAGGGAGGGGACCAGAGGTTTTCAATCAGGAGAATGAGAGGATGAGACATGGTCACATTTATATGGAAGGGAACTCTGATGGCCAAGCAGAGAATGTACTCGCAGCAGAAAAACTAGTGGTAAGAGACTATCCACTACGTACACAGGAATCCATCAGAAATAAGGTCATTTCTGATTCCTTTCTTTTCCTATCTTCCTCATTCAATCCATTAGTGGGCTCTGTTGACTATCTCTAAAATATTTAATATTAGCCAAATTCAACCATTCTTTCCATTTTGCCTGGATCTCTTGATTTCAATAGTCCTATATGTTTTCTCTGTTTCAAATAGCACCCTGTCCCCAATCCATTCTTTCCACAGCAGCCAGATGATCTAAAAAATTGATGTCAGGAGTGAGATGGAGATTTCTGGCTTGGGAGACAGGCTGGATGATACCATTAGTAATGGAGATTAAACACAAAGCAAATGCCAAAAGAGGCAGAATAATGCAGCCGATAAAAATCCCACAGAATTTGGAGTTAGGTTGTCCGGGTTTATGTTCTGGATCCTTCATTTACTATGTTATTTTGAAAACCAGTTAATTATTTGGAGTTTCAGTTTCCCCATCTATAAAATAGGATAAAATAGGAACAGTAAAATAATTATTTCTATCTTTTTCATAGGTTGGCTGTGATGATGAAATATGATGGTATATATTAAAATATTTTATGTATTTGAATTATAATACAGATGCTTATAAAATCCATCATGCCTGGAAAATGAGTTTTTCTAAATAGGAAAATTCTCTGTAATAGTTTTTGTTTTATGCACTGAAATTATGTTAACCATTTTTTGATGAAAATCTGCCTAAAACATATTATGTAAATCTATGCTGTAATTAACAGAGTGCAAGGAGTGTGGTTTAATTTTCCTTGAGGACTCACAATAGTTAAAAATACACATTTCTGATAATTTTAAATGATACAGTGGTCAAGATTTCCTGACATCCCTGGGTGCCACAGGGGCTGGATAACATAAAAGGGCTTCTAGCTAGAGCTTGGCATCAACTCCAACCTTGACTTAAGTTCTGCAGAAATTTACCCTGGAAAGAGTGCTATCAATTTGTGTATGGCTGTATGGCACGGATGGAATTTGCTTCATTAAAATCTAAGCATAGACTTCTGTTTTCAGCTATGATATCTAACCTGGTACTGGATTTTGCTCTACCATAAATAAAACTATAAACTAAGCTAAATTTGTGAGGAACCTGGACAACAGGCAAGAATGAATCCTTGAGAGGAGGGAAACAACCATGCAATCCCATATGCCCTTGGCTTTCTGTCTAGTGGCACTTTCTGGACCATCATGCAGAATGCTGAGCCCAAGTAGTACACGAAAACTTGATGAGCTAAGGGGGAGACACTGGAATTTGATGATGCCTAAGTAATTAGAGTGTGGATGGCAGAGGACTGGGGCTACAAAGAAGTGATTCTAAATGTGTGTGGGATCGCCCACAAATTCTTAGTTGAATACTGGGCCATGTGTGGGCAGAGACAGGTACATGTGTTGTGTGGATGGCTGCCGCATGACTGAGAGCTGAACGTGTGTACTAGGTATTGGACTCCCAGCCCAGTTAGAGGCCAGACCTTGCTGAGCACTTCAGGAATTTAGTAAAGAATTCACAAAGGCCATGATGAGGAGTAAAGATCAACAAGGGCCATGTTCTATCATTAAAATGAATCTGAAATAGACCTAAAAAGGAGCAAAGCTAATGTTGAAAGGTTTCAAAAGGATCTGCTAGCGATTTACCTACTTGCCACAACAAAATTTAGTATTCTAACAGGAGTCAATATGATCCAGATCTATAGTGGCTACAATAGTCAGCGTATAATCTAAATTACTAGCTATAAGAAACAGAAACATATGATTTAGACAGATACAAAAAAAGAAATCAACAGAAAAGAACCAAAGACAACCCATATGTTGGAATAATCAGAGGAGGAATTTAAACTAATAATATAAATGTGCTCAAAGACATAAAAAGAATCATATAAAGTATGAATAGTTGGGGACTCTCATTAGAGACTTGGAAAGAATAGTAAAAAAATCAGGTTGACTTAAAATATCACACTGAATATCATTACTATGCATAGTTAGTATATACTAATTAAAAATAAAATAAGAAAATCAAATTTAAGTGTTTGAAATAAAAAAAATCACTGTATAGGCTTAACAGAAAGCAAGCATACTAAACTTGAAGACAGATCAATAAAAAAAATAACCAGTCAGAAGAATATAGAGAAAAAAGATTAAATTTATTTTTAAACTAAAGAACAGGGTATAATTAATTTGTGAAATATCAAAGTAATCTGATATGTGTAACTAGAGTCCCAGAAGGAGAGAGTTTGGGGTGGACAAAAAATTAAAGAAAGGTGGAAAATTATCAATCTACATTCTAAGAATTTCAGTGAACCCCAAGCAGCTTCAGTGCAAAGAGAACTACATTTAAACCATCAAAGCAAAACTGCTGAAAGTAAATAAAAAATCTGAAGACAGAGCAAAGACTCATTACAAACTGAGAAGAATATAAATGGTGTCTGATTTTCATCAGAAACAATGGAGGTCTAAAGACAATGAATAACATCTTCTATAGTACTAAAGGAAAAAAAATCTACACTTGTAAATCCTGAAATTTATATGTAGGGAAAAATGTTTTAAAAATGAGTGAAATAAAAATATTTTCAGTTAAACTAAAGCAGAGAGAATTTTTTGCAAGTAGACATGCAACATGAGGAAGACTAAAGGAGATTCTTCAGGCTGAAGCAAGACGAGTTGAGATGGAACGCTGGATCCACAGGAAAGAAGAGCACTCTAAACAGTAAACATGGGTGAATATAAGTGACCATTATTTTTATTTCCCTCAATTTCTTTGAAAGACAACTATTTTCAATAAAAATAATGCTGTATTTTATAGGTTTATAATGTACATAGAAGTAAAATATGTGCTAGTTATAAAAGTCAAGTGGCTGGTGAAATGGAAATAATCTATCGAACATCAGAGATTGGGCCCTATTCAGAAGGACTAGGAATGCTGTCATTCTTTAAAAATAACTGCTACTTTCCATGGGAAATACTTTTATATTAGAAGCATTCATTTGTACTACTAATAAATTTGGCTTCTAAGTAGACAACTACAAAAGAAATCTCATGGATTTTTTTTTTTTCTCAGGTACTGGGGATGGAACTCTGGGGTGCTAAACCACTGAGCCACGTCCTCAGCCCCTTTTATATTTTATTTTGAGATAGGCCTGGCTAAATTGCTGAGGCTGGCTTTCAATTTGCTATCTTCCTGCCTCAGCCTCCCAAGCTACTGGGATTACAGGCATGTGCCATTAGCCCTAGCTCATAGATTTCCTTTTACACAGTAAACATCAATAACTTCTTTAGTACTACAGAGAATTTTTTCAGACTAATTATTATGTAGCATTAATGAGAAAGAAACATTTGCAAGTGAATAAAAGTATTGCTTAAAACTGTTATTTTCAAAATTGAAAAATAAGTTATCACAGGCTTTTAATTTTTATTTGAATATTTGAATTTCCAAATTACCTGGATTCTAGTTCCAATTGAAATAAATACACCTATTAATATAAGCTAATAATTTATTCAACTTACGAAATGCATTATCAGTTAAGTTTCACATAATCAAAGCTAGCCATAACAGTTTTATGCATTAGACTATGAAATTATCATACCATGAATAGCTGAAGTATATTATCATACATGAAATTCTTGTTTACAGTCAATCAACTCATAGTAGAGGTCAAAACCAAAGTCTTCAGGGGCAAATGCTAAACTCCGAACTAATCACACTTCACTGCTTTTGTAGGTAGCTTTTATTTTCTCTGCAGGGTCAGCCAAGGTATGTATGTTCTAGATTTTAGGTCAAAACCCTTTTGGGGGACTGGAGTGGTGGCTCAGTGGTTACAGCACTTGCCTGGCATGCGCAAGTATGCGAGTTCAAACCCCAGCACCACGTACACAACGAAGTCTCAGAGCAATGAAAGCCATGTGAAAAACTAAACAAAAATTGATTCTGTCTCTCTCTCTCTCTGTCCCCTCTTTCTTTAAAAAACAAAAACAAAAACAAAAAAACCCCACAAAAAACCCTTTTGGGAATCTCTCCATCTATTTAGGAGCCCTAATCTTTTGGAGACTTAAAAAAATGAAATACTGTAAGCGCATTAATAATTATACAGGAGGTGCTATTAGACAAATTCTTTTTTTTTTTAATTTTTATTTTTAAAGAGAGACACGGAGAGTGGGGGTGGGGAGAGAGACAGGGAAGCAAATTTTTTTATTTGGTTTTTCATGTGACTTTCATTCCTCTGACACTTTGTTGAGTACGTGGTGTTGGGGTTTGAAGCTGTAACTGCTGAGCCACTGCTCCAGCCCCTAGACAAATTCTTTAAAAAAAAAAAAGAACCAAATGTATGTATAAACCTTAAAGGATTTTAGACATAAAAGTGAAGTGGTTTAGTGAAGAAGTGGGCTTCCCATTTCAACTCTGCAGCACCTTTAGTTATTTTTGTTTTAATGATCAAAATCTTACTCCTTTTCTTTTTTGTTTTTGAAGAAAGAGGGACAGTGAGAGGGAGAGAGAGAATCAATTTTTATCTAGTTCCTCATTTTGCTTTCGCTGCTCAGACACTTCGTTGTGTATGTGGTGCTGGGGTACGAACCAGAGTCCCTGCACATGTGAGGCAAGCGCTGAACCCCCTGAGCCACCGCTCCAGCCCCAACCTCACTCCTCCTAATTCACATTCATTAGCTGGTTGGTTGCTAAAAATGAATTGATAATTATAACAATTTTCCAGTGAAACTGTTTGTGGGTGAAGAATGAATGAAATCTTGCTAATTAATGCCTTAAAATAATACCAAAGCTACATAAACCCTAGTAACATTTTTTACTTTTTCAGAAATAATCTTATTTCCTGAATATATTAAATGTCTTATTAAACATGAGGCCAGTTTTTCAAAATAAATCAAGTACTAAAAGAGGCAACAATTATCTTAATAAATATTATCTACATGGCCAAAGTAAAAAATAGGAAACATCTATTATTCGCCAAATAAGTTTTGCTTAGGACATAGGAAAATTTCTTCTAAGCTATTTTCTCCTAAAATGTCAAAAAGCTTTTCAAAGGACCAGATTGATAAAACCTCAAGCACTGATCAACATGATTCAAAATGTGCAGGACACTGGGCTTTCCTAGTTTAGAATAATATATAAAATTTCTGAAGTCCTTGTCTAAGAAGTGAGCCAGGATAAGAGAAAAGGTATGAAATGATCCATCAAAGTCTTCTGTTTAATTCTAAGGAAGTTGGCTAATGTATTTAAATGATGTACACTGCAGATATTCCAATAGATCAGTTCATTCCCTAACTTATAATTAAAGCATGGAAAGAAGTAATCTGACTTTAAAATGAAATTAGCCTCAATGGCCTTACACAGCTGGAACACAACTGGATGTATTACTGATAAGAAATTACTGATATTATAATAGACTTGACAACTTAAAAATGTAAGAGCAGCTAAATCCTGTCATACCGTAACACTCTGGAGACTCTGACTGTTACTTGCCTGGGGTCCTTCTGGATGCTGTCTATTGACGGGGATCTGGTGGTGCCATCATCAGCTGGCGCTGCATGCTGAAGCCTGTTATAATTGCACTCTTGTACTCGATATTGTATTGGCCTGTAGGGCTCCGCATAGGTAGCTGTTGTGTTTAGAGCATAATTATTTCTTTGGTATGTAAGGGTACTCCGTTGGCTGGATGTCCTTTGCAGATTTCCAACACCTATAAGAAAATCAACATTTTGAAAAAGATTAGTATGTTCCTCATGAGGTCAAACTTTTTTTTTGGTAGCACGGGGATTGAACTGAGGGTGCTTAACCACTGAACAACATCCCTAGCCCTTTATATTTTGTTTTGAGACAGAGTCTCACTAAATTGCTGAGGCTGGCCTCAAACTTGTGATCCTCCTGCCTCAGCCTACTGCTTACTGGGATTATAGGCATGTGCCACCATGCCTGACGAAGTCATACTTTTAAAAGATAAACTTTTTTTAAGTGTTACAAGTTTTGGCCATAGTATGAATTCTTTACTTAAAATTGTACAAATCTAGGTCACCAACATTTTAAAAGGGATTTAAAATTTTAATATATGAACAGTATTATGTCAATTTTATTAGCAGGAAAGAGTAAAATACTATAAATATGTTTATATAATAGATCTTAATATGTTTATTAAGATTCAGTAAAACTCCCAGAGAAACATAAGAAATAAACGACAAAAGCAAAATTTCATACTTTCGTTTTAGTGATAAAAACAAGATCTTTATTTAAATTTGTAAATAATTGAAGCCATTAACCTTTTTAATACCTAGCATACACAAGTAGCATGCTTAGTATATACTTTTTAATACTTATTTTGATAATTTTGATATACTCACACTTTTTCTTAATTCCATTAAACAAATTCATATTTACAGAACACAAAAACAGATGAAATACTTCTTCACTAACATCTATTAAACACTGGTGCATTCGGAGCTGGAGCGGTGGCTCAGCTGTTACAGCGCTTGCCTAGAATGCACAAGTATGCGAGTTCAAACCCTAGCACCACGTACACAACGAAGTGTTAGAGCTGTGAAAGTCACATGAAAAACTAAATAAAATTGATTCTCTCTCTCTTTCTCTCTCTCTCTCACTGTCCCTCTTTCTTTAAAAAAAAAAAAATTGGTGCATTCTTTTAGAAGGAAAACCTCTCAGTGGATAAACAGTTTCTGGCCAAGAACCAATTCAAACAGTCTTTTCCCTCCTGGAATTTTGGGAGATAGTCTCCTTGAGGTGTGCCCTTGAGGGTTACCACTGCTACTTGGAGTTCTTTTGTGGGCATATTATTTAAGTCTGTTGAGATTAAAAAAAATTTTTTTTTTAAAGAATCTGTTTCTTAAGATTCCACAACCCATCCCTGTAGCATGATCTGGCAGCTCACACCACCATGGACTGCAATTTCTGATTTATCAGTTGCTATGGTGTGGAATAAACGTGAAGGCTGCAGTGTAAAAGCATGATGTCCCAGCTCCCTGTTTTTATACATGCTTTTACTGCATCCTGTCCCAGATTGAGGTCGTCACAAGGGGTATCGTTTTCACAATTCATACTTAAGTATTCAGAAGAAATCTAACATCTGAAAACAGGTAATGCCAAACACACTTGGGGTTCCAAACATGCTAAATCAGAGACAACAAAGTCAGTCATATGTGGATTCTCAATACTTGTTCCAGGCATCAAAACTGACAAATAAATATTTCAGCAAAGGCTTTCCTTTCTGTACCTGATATGGTTCTAATCCAAGGAGAATCAGAATTATAGTTTCACAAATTTATTCCTGAATTAACAGTGTAATCACTATGTTCATTAGATTATATTAGGGTAAAAATAATATCACCAAGGTATAGGTACTAAATGAACTTCTGTTTTGCTACTAATTGGTCTGCTGTCACAGCTGCTTATGTGACAACTAAATGGGCAATACACTTTCATTCTAAGTGTGAACCCAATCTCAATAAAACCCTTCTACTGCTGGGCTAGTGAAATCAAGAAACCACCTGAGCCTGTGCGATAGAGAGCTGTCTGTGATCCTTGGAGCTCCACAGTTCCGTGGTTTGGGCTGCGGTACACTGGGCTGTAATAGGTCCTCCCCTCATATATAGGAGTGATGTGCAAGTCAGGAGACACAACCGAACGAAGGTCTTGCCCAAGCTGACTGTGCTGACTAGCATAAGAACTCCGCAAGCCTAGAGACAGGAAAATGAAATAAATTAACTGAGAAAATCATGGTGAGGTTAAGAACATAAGCCCTAATTAAATTCTTAGCCAGCAGGATTGAGTGCTAAGTCTAAATATTAAAATCAATAAGTTTGTAAAACAGGGATAACAAGGTGTGAAAAGGACTCCACATGCTGTAGGTATATGTGTGTGTATATAGAGTTTTCTAGGCAAAGTTTCTAATAAAAAATAAAAAAGAATTATTAAATGATTTGATCCTCTGAAACTTATTCTCTAATTGTAATTTATTTTATGATGGTGATCAAGTAGACAATGCTTCTTACTATTACATAATTTTCTTTCTCTCTCTCTCTCTTCCCCCTACCCTCTCTCATCCTCTCTTTTTTTGTACCAGGGATTAAACACAGCGTTGTTCAACCCCTGAGTCACATCCTGAACCATTTAATTAAAATCCTAACCAACAGGACTGAGTGCTAAGTCTAAACATAACAATCAGTAAGTCTGTAAAAAGAAGGATACCAAGGTGTGAAAAGAATTCCACACGTGTGTGTGTGTGTGTGTGTGTGTGTGTGTGTATGTGTGTGTTTTATTGAGACAGGGTCTTGCAAAGTTACTGAGGCTGGCTTTGAACTTGGGACCCTCCTGCCTTTGCCTCTCAAGCCACTGGGATTATAGGCATGTGCTGCCATGCGTAGCACGAGATTTTCATGTTTTAAAACAAATACAATCTGTGCTTCATAACGATGTTTTGGTCAATGAAGGACCAAATATGATGGTGTACCCATAGTATCATACTGCCTAGTGACTTCATAGCTGTCTTGGTTTGTGTAAATATACTCCATGATGTTTGCACAATGACAAAATAGACTGACACATCTCTCAGAATGTTAAATGACCCATGCTGTACCAACAGTGTTTCCTCTCTTTTCCCACCCCACAGACTTGTCCCATCTTGCTGAGGGAAGACGGGCTCTTAAGAGGAGGCAGTGACCACTGAGTCTCACACCTCTATATCCCAACACCTAAGAGAATGTTTATATGATGCACTTACTGCAAAGGTTAATGCTTTAGAACTGTTTTGACATATATCTCTATTTTTTTTTATTATTATTTTTTGAACAACCTTACACGATTTTAACAAAATAATGTAAAATGTGTATAAAATGTGTAAATATTCTATTAATTCACATGTGACCTTTTTCATAAGAAAATACTGGAAATTTGATGCTATAAAATTTGAGTATTATCAGTTAACTAATAACATTTGTTTTTATGAAATATTATGTTACTATTTGCTTTCATTGTATTTTTCCTCTCTTCATGTTAGATGGGTGATGTGCCAACACTGTAACAAGGTTTAGAGGGAGGCATATCTCATACAATAGGTACAATCATCACACTTATGAACCAAAAAGGATCTTTCCTTTTTTTCTTAACAAACCAAACCAAAAACTGTTGTTATTAAAGGAACCCATATATCTGATCCCTGTTTACCCTCTTCTCTTTTTTTAGCATAAAGGAAATGTTTATCAGTAATACTTTAACATTAAATAATTTAAAAAGAACAGGGGGTGAGTGGAAGTGAGGGGAGAAGAAATACTGGGAACTGAGTTAAAACAAGGCATACTCCAAGCTTTGATAATTATGTCAATGTATATGCTATTGTCATGTATAGCAAAAAAGAAAAGGGGAGGTGAGTAAGGAGAAGGGGAAAAACTGGGGACTGAATTAGAATAAGTTAAACTCCATGCTTTTATAATTACGTCATTGTATATGCTTATATCATGTATACCTAAACAAGAACCAATTAAATTTTTTTCCATTAAAATTTTTTGTGGTTAAAACTGCTAATGACTCATGTTTACATATGGATGGGACTCATGATAAAAAAAGTAAATTTCAGACAACCATTCTTTTTTTTTTTTTTAAGTAAATCAGTATATTCTTTGTTATGATGCTCAAAAGTTTGTGATCTTTCATTATTAGTAAGCAAGATTTGTTACTTGGTTAGAACACCAACCAATTTGGTAATAATCCAAATACAAGCAAGAGAAAGTACAAACATATTACAAACATATCTGAAGTCAGTCAGCACATATTTGCTTTTAAAAAGATTGAAAATAATGAACACAGTAACTAAGTATAAAAAGATAGGCTCATTTTCATCCCGTTAGCTCAGTTAATCAAATCACAATAAACGCAAATGGACCTGAATAAGAGAGATAATTATATGTTGCTTAGTGAGGAGTGGCAAGAAAGTTAATAAATACTTAAGAGTCTCCAAAGTGAATGATTATTACCTACTCCAGACAGCAATGTGACATGGGAAGAAACTAAGTGAACTAACATGGATTTTAGTCCTGGCTCGCACTTGCTAAAAATGAAGATCACAGGTTTATGCTATGTCATGGCTAGGATATTATCCAGTCAAACTTACTTCAAAACTCATGAAACAGAGCCTGAAGGGATATGTGATCCATTCCCAACAGAAAGCTACTTCCTTGTGGGGCTGGAGGGTCCACAGGTCAGTGGTGTCATTATATACCCTACAATGGACAGGACATGCTTCAAGAACCAGTGACAAGCACTATGTAGGAACCCTTTTATTCCAAAGAACCCCTCAAAACATCAGGTTAAAGAGGGAGGTGGTCCACCAGGGAAGGGTCCATGGAAGTGATGTATCTCTAGATGACATGGTGATTGCTGCTCTAAAATTGTCTCTTGAAGATTTTAGTTTTTATTCACTGGCACATTTCTCATTCTTTTTAGCAGTGTATAAGCTCTATTTCCTTATGAAGCCCATAAGGATCCTGGACAAAAGTATAGGCAATGTTGACATGAAGTGTGGGTGAATATATCTAGTCCTTGGTATTTGCATCACTATGATGTGTCATTGGAACACTTAATAGAACCACAGATTTTTTTTTTTTTAAAGTTTTGGTGATGCTGGGGATTGAAGCCAGGGCCTCCTGATTGCTAGGCAAGTGCTCTACCACTAAGCTACATTCCCAACCCTACAAACACTCTTGACATAGTGGAAACGCTGGACATCACTCACACTTGGGCAGAGGCATGCCAAGGACTGGGTGTTCCTCAGGTCAGCTGAGTCCCTGTGCTCCCACCAATGAACTCTGATGTGCAGTAAGAACAAAGCTTTCTGCATCATTCTCAGAATGCTGAATTCTCACTCTGTAAAGATCAGGCTGGATTCTTTAAAAGAATCCACACAATGTGAAAATTTTTGTGAATACATACTATTATTTCACGGGAAAAGTAACAAAATGAGCACGCGCTCTCTCTCTTTTTTGTACTGGTAATTGAGTGTAGGGGTGCTCTACTATTGAGCTACATCCCAGCCCTTTTTAAATCGAGATAGATCCTGCCAAATTACGGAGGGCATTCCTAAATTGCTGAAATTGGCTTTGAAACTTGGCGATCCTCCTGCCTCAGCCTCCTGAGTTGCTGGGATTATAGGTATATACCACCTCACTCTTTAACCATTTAGAACTATAAAAAGTTACTAACAGAGGCTGGAGCAGAGGCTCACTGGTTTCGGTGCTTGCCTGGCCTGTGCGAGGAAACAGGTTCGAATCCTTGTGCTACGTACACAACGAAGCGTCGGAACAATGAAAGCCACGTGAAAAGCTAAATAAAATGAATTCTCTTTCTCTCTCTCTTAAAAAAAAAGTTACCAGCAAATTTTTGCTTGTTATGGGATTACTAACAAAATGAAATTAATATGTATGACAAGTTGTAATGAGAAATGAAAGTCTTAGAATTATAGTGAAACATAGCATTCTGATATTAAAATCATTTAAAATAAGATAACAATGACTATTTTTATTTACATGCTCATTCCTTTAAGACACACACACACACACACACACACACAGTCTTGAAGGTCATATTTAAAAAATGATATAGCCTCTTTAGATTAAGTAAAATGAATATGTGTAGAAAGCCCACTGTAACTCTGTTTCACTGAAACTGAGAAGTAATTATGCTCTATAATATGTTTAAAAATAATTTTTCTGGAAATATTTCTACAAATTAATTTTTAATAACCTATTTCTCCCTCCCTCCAAATAGTGGAAAACACTAATATTCCACATTATTATTTACTCAAACAATTTTTTCCATTTGCAATTCCAAGAATAATATTAGTTTACCAATAATTATAGTGCACATATTCCATGTGATTCAAAACTTATATTTAAAATATAGGAAATAAACTAACTAATCTTATGAACATTCTTTCTTTCCTCAAAACTCCTTATATGCTACAATTATACCAAAATGAGCATTTAAGGGCATATACCATTTTTTTGGAAGTAAATTTTTACACACATTGTATATTCATTTAAATTATGATCATCAAGTATTCAAGACTGAATTTATTAAAAATATTGCTTTAGGTTATCAATTTGCAGGCTATTAATTCTTTGAAGTCAAGAATGACTGCAAATACAATAGCAGGCACATCATTTTCTGAACTTAGAATAAAAGAAAGGAATTCACAAATTAGGATTTAAATTCAGAACAGGCAGGTGGCAGGAAGCAAAGCTTCCCTAGAACCTCTTAAAGAAACCCTATGCTTCCTTAGAAGATTATAATTATTTTTAGGAAAAAAAATCAATGAGGGGCTAGGTCTAATTTACACATTGAAGGATGATGAGAGGGGAGAAAAAAACAATGGGTTTATTCAGGGTTTTTGTGTCCACTGTGATTACAGGAAAAAATGTACACAGCTTGGTATGGAATGTGAACTTACTATATTTATTCACTATTATTTATATTCATTATCCATCTATCTATCCAGTATTTTTTTCCCTTGAAATCTTGAGTCTAATCTCACCTGCATGTCAGAAAACAGGCCTTTTAAAGATGAGTCCCTCAGTGTTAAATGTAGAGACGATAATTTATTTATTTATGGGCTGCCTTCTTGCCTGGGTCTCTGCATCACTTTCCTTTAAGCAGAGCATTTGGCATGGCTATTCTACACATACACAGGGGCGGTACGGAAGTCCTTAGGACTACTTCTCTTTTAAGGGGTCATTGGGAGGCAGAATTTTATAAGTGATTTCACATGCTTTGCTGCCTACTTTTCAGAGGCATTCCAGAAAATATCTAACTAACCATCTTCCTCTGATGGCAGAATAGAAGAGGTGGCTGCACCACTAGGAATTTTTTTGAGCTCAAATTAAAATTTATATTGAACTAAAGTTCAATATAAATTCTTTATGCAAAATTGTTCAATTAAAAGAATTTCTAAAAAACATTCTATTTCTGAGATGCCATAAGAAAATATTAATTTTAATCAAACAAAAATTAGTAAAAAAGCAAAAAAAACCCCCTAAGATTAGAAATTTTGTAAGTAAAAAGCAACAACAACAAAAACCCCAAAACAAAATAAAAAGACAACAGAATAGAAAAAAATACTTGAGAAGTGTATTATAAGGGGACGATCTATGTCAAGTATAGAAAAGCTTTTATAAATTATAAACATAGAAAAGAGACTGCTTTGAACCTATGGTTTTAAGATAAGATGGAATAAAATGGCTAATAAAACATGGAGTTCCAGCCTCAGTCATAGTCCAATATAAGCCATTTAAGACAGCTCTTTTACCCAATAGATTGGCAAAGATGAAAAACCTGGACAGTATAGAGAACTAGTGAAGGTGAAGGTAAACAGGCACAAACTATAGATGAAAATCCTAGTTAAGGCAACCTTTTTCAGGGGAATTCAATAATCTCTCTCAAAGTAAGAAATATGTCCATATTTTGAAGTAGCAATTTTACTTTCAAGAAATTGATCCCATAGTTATGCAGAAAAAAGAATATATACTGCATTGTTTCTAACAACTTAGAATGATAAAGAACCTAAATGCCCAAAAACAGTAAAGTGATTAAATAAGTAAAACACATAAAAGGAGTTTATGCATTTATTAAGAAAGAATGAGGTAGAACTATCACACCTATGAAGCCATTAAGTCCCAAGTTTTCATTTCTACAGATATTTCAATGCAATGAGCATAGGTGAATTAAAACAAGTCAGAAATCATAATCCAGAGATTATATATCCTTTGTACATGTTTTCATATAAATGGAAATATATGTAATTTTCTCAAATGCTGTACTCATTCACCTATTTCTTTTTGCAAAATAACAGAACTCTAAAAACAATAATCACTTTGAAGTCACCATAAGTGGCATATTTGTTGCTCAATTTTTTTTATGGGTGTTCCATATCTGGGACAGTAGAAAAAATTGGGTTAAATGAAAAGAACAAGGTGTAAAAGATATATATGATAGAATCCTATCAGTACGAATGAAAATACAATACAATGTATATCCACATTCATATGTAATGCATATACTTATATACGTAAACATGCTAGAAGATACATCAACTGGTTGATGTGGAGGGTGAGGGTGAAGGAGATTTAGACTTCCAACTCTCATTTCATATTTCTCTTTATAGTTTTAATTTTTACCTTATGCATATACTATTTTAAAATATATTTGAAAACACTAAAGATAAATTTCAATGTACTAGCAAGAACAGTTTTTACAGTAAATTCTTTAACTTTTTGATTCATAAGAACTTTGTGCATTTTCCATTGAGATGCCAAAGTCAAGGCAGTAGGAGTAAAATTCACATTCTAGTCCACACTGCTAAAGCATTTCTAAAGTAGAAAGGTAAATATTTAAGAAGATATTCTGATAACATATTTTAACATAGCTTAGTATGTGTAGGGGATTGAGCCTGGGAAAAATTCTTTAAGAAAAAATATCAATTAACAGCTTATAATTCTGACCTTTTTTTAATAAAAGATTTGGGGATAGGGAGAATCAATTTTATTTTTCATCTGGTTGTGTATGTGGTGCTGGGGTTCGAACCCAGGTACTCGTACATGCCAGGCAAGTGTTGTAACTGCTGAGCCATTCTCCAAACCCTGACCGATTCTTCTAAAATGCCAAAACAGTACATTGTAAGCCCAAGTATTTTTCTTTTTTTTCTACTTAAGCCCCAATATTTTGAGGGGGGAAATGTAGATGCTTGCAAAAGAGTTCTGCTCATATAAATGTATATAATTCCATGCATTAAGGATTAGAGTCTGGAACTACCTTACGACCCAGCTATCCCATTCCTGGGTATTTTCCCAAAAAAGCTAGAATCAGCATACTTCAGAGATACAGCTACATCAATGCTTACAGCAGCTCGATTTACAATACCTAAACTATGGAACCAACCCAGATGTCCCTCACTGGATGAATGGACCAAAAAGACTGTGGTATATGTATGTATGTATGTATGTATGTATACACACACACACACACACACACACACACACACACACACAATAGAGTTCTACTCTTCTATTAGAATAACATGGCATTTGCAGCCAAATGGATGGAAATGGAAAAAATTATACTGAGTGAAATATGCCAAACATAGAGACTTAAGGGCCAAATGTTTCTCTCATACATGGAAGCTAGTGTAAAACCTAAGACAAGATGATAGCTGAGTTCAAGTAATAAACTCATCATAGTTGAAATTTCACATAAGCTGGGGGAACTATAACTATGAAGGTGGGGGGAGAAGGCAGGGAGGCAGGGAGGGGAGAGAGGGATAAGGGGGGTTATCAATACAACTGGGAATACTCAACTCTGATTAGAAGCCTAACTATACACAGGCAGGCAGAGAAACTCAGAAATTTCAACAATTATTACATAGGTATATGTTCATTTCAAATTATGTATGGTGGGATTACAGAGGAGACATGAGTTTGGGGAAGCAACGAAGCAGGGTAGATCCTGGTCTAGACTGGCCTTAACTTACTATCTCACTATGTCAATATCCATGTATGTATGAATACGTAACAATAATTCCCTCCAATATGTAAGACTATGTTGAACAAATAGAAAAGAAAAAGGGTTAGACTCTGAAAGAGAAGTTAACCTGAAATTTACAGTGTAAATTATCAGATAAAATCATGAATTTTTTCCACATTAGCATTCTGTTTCAGCTATAATTACAGGGACAATTCCCTGGGCTTTTTGTAATGCTGTCACCTAGTACTCACCTGTCAGGCTGTCTGGCCGGGGTGGAACCATCCTTTCATAAACGTCATACTGCTGCTGTCCAAATTGCTCCATGTCATGAACAGTCCTTTGCAGTGAAGGTCCCAGATGCTGTGGTACTGCAGTCATCCCTGAGCGTTTGGGAGACGATGACCCCACCTGGCCTTGGGATGGGGAAGCTACTCGAGTCTGTGCATCCGTCAGGGTCAGTGGGGACCCCACTCTAGTGGTGGTTTGGTATTGAGGGGCTGGTCCGTTGGGATTGGAGGTCTGTCGGGAGGTGACTGACCCAATCCGCCGCACAGCTGTTGGGGAGGCGGGTCTCTGTGAGTATGGAGATGCTGCCCGTTGAGCAGGTAACGTGGTGGAGGAATATGCACTGGGGTTCAGAGGTCGGGAGTCGGTCACTGATGGAGAGCCAAATCCACTACCCAGAGAAGTTCTCAGTGACCCCCTTGAAGGAGACACGCCTGTGCTGATAACATAAGAAGGAGACTGTGCTCTAGATGGAACTGAACTAACTCTTCTCATGGCCCGATTGGCTACTGATGGCTGATGAGAGGGGGGAGAAAAGAGAATGGGTTTATCCAGGGTTTTGTGTCCATTGTTATTACAGAAAAAATGCACACTGCTCACTACAGAATGTGAATTCACTATTTATTTTAGGCACCTAAGTTTCTTTTCCATTTTAAGCTTTAGAGCTAGATCTTAATTTTTGTGTATTTCTTTTACTTTTTTTTTTGGTGATTTAATGTGAATACTGAAATTAGTAAAAAGAGCTCTAAAGACATTTAATATTCTTTTTTGTCTTTACATTGTTTTTTACCCCTTTGCCTATTCATTTTTCATAATACATAGAATGTTTTATTCCAAGTGCTACAAATAACTTATGAGTGTGAAGGATCACTGGAGCAATGTACTTACTTCATACCATGTGAGTCAAAGTTTGGCCAAGGTAATGAATTTTTTGTAAAACAAAGAAATTTTTAAGCTGTCAGTCTAAATGTAGATAGAGGAGTGTTTATAAATGGTTAATCTTTATAGGTTGGCACTATTAACAAAATGAACGTGTTCTTTTAACATGGAATAAATGAACACCTGGATTGAGCCTGGGCCCAGTGTTCTCCCCTGTGAATTTACTTCAAAGAACAGTTTGGCTGCACAGGTGGTCTAGTCAAATTTGTTTATTCCTTTAGCTCAAAAGTAGCTTCTATTTTCTTTTTACTTCCTCTGATCTATGAGCTCTTGGCTTTAGGTGGTGGATTTAAAGACATGCATTAAAGGCACCCCCATATCTGTTCCAGTAGGAGAAATACTCAAAGTCTCTGTTGGGATCTTGGCCTAGTCAGCTGGAAAAGACCAGAATGGAAAATGAACATTTCTGCCATGGATGATTCTACTATTTATCTGTACACTTCTGCAAACACAAAGGGCATCAGATACCTTTCTTCTTGTGGTGCAACAATGAAGAAAAATGGTAGCTGGACTGAGGAAGTGGCTAAGGGAAACAGGCATGGGAAAAAGGAAAAGCAAGGTGAGAAATGAACACAGACTTTAGTGCTCCAGATGAGAAGCCAGGATCAGGCAGCTTCGTTATCTCCTGAGTGATTGCTAATGTGCAGTTGCCTCAACCCCATTTACATTTTTTTTTCAATAAGAAAAGAAGAAGAATGAGACAAGGAATTTGTACATCCTTGGATGTCATAAGAGGATGTGTACTTTGCCTCCAGGGGTCATAAGTAACTGGGTTGGTTGAAACACCTGCTCTGAGATCTCAAATGTGAGAAAGTTTGACACTTTTGGGATGGTAATAGCTGTGGAGAAGATATAACATGTGGAGGAAAGAGTTTGGTGAATAAAAAACAAGGCAATAAAAATTAGTGAATAACTGAAAAGTTAAAATGTGTGTTGTGTGCCAGTAGGGCTAACAACACACTACCAAAATATGACATTTGGCCTGAATGCCTAGAACATATGTTGTCTAGACTATACGCAAATTAAACTTAGAGACCCACTTGCAACATACTTCTCCAGTTTTAGGAACAAAACAATGTAAAAGAAAACAAAAGAGGTAACATGAATGATGATCCCATAGGCATTTAGTTCAAAGCTTCTCGAAGTTTTCCCATCAAAGCACCCCCAATAGCGAAGGGGTAGATGTATATAATTTAAGGTCTAGGAGTGTAGCATGCAGTAAGTTGCTACCAGTACAAGATTTCCTGTTGTAGCTTAAAAAGTCATGCACTTAAAACTTTTAAATCAATAAGCAAAAGTGCCCAAGTTGTATTGTGTTTCTCTGTTGGCACTGGGAACCATGGCCCAATACTTGGTACATCTGAAGGGCTCCTTGGATTGTATTACAAGGAACATTTTGCTATTCCAAAAGATCACTGGGGTACTTGGACAGAGAGCTGTCCTTCCTGGTTACTGCTACACAGGACTTCTACTGCTTCTCTTAGTCCTGGAATATGCTGGTGAAAGGATGTGAGTAAAACAGCAGTAAGGAAGGAACTGAGGTGCTTTTACAGGTATAGAAACAACATTATTTTTTGCCCATAAAACTAGAGAGCTCTAACAACACAATGGATATGCTTCTACACAATAACTTTCTATTAACAGGAATATCTATATTCTAGTAAGAAAAGAAATGAGCATTCAGAAAACAATTCCAGTGATGAAGGTAAAAATTTTTGGTTAGAATAGGCTAAGTTCCATTTCATGCAAGTGTGGGAACAGTGCTCTGTCCTTTCGGATGTTCTATAGATATTTCAGCTCCAGTATTTATAGGAACTCACAACCTCCGAGGATCTACAACATTCCATCCAGTTCTCTTAACAGTCCCTCTGGAGTTCTCAAGCCAAACTTGTTGTTTATAGAAGAATTACTCTACTGTGTCTGGGAATGTACCATAATTCATTAATAGGAGCTAATTAACTAGAACACACATATCTTTAAGTTTCAGGCTTAAAAATTTTGTAACACAGCAACTCAAACAGTATAAAATGATTTTGCTACTTTATCCATTCTATAAATTCAAAATTTACTTTTAATAAGGAAAACCTTTAAGACATTCAACTAAATGGGTCTTTTTTTTTTTTTTAAATAAGGCTCGTGATGCATTTGGCTTACCTGAACCAGTGTTTGTCCTTCAGCTCTTGAATTCCTCACCAAATGATTATTGGTTGATCCTATGAATGAATGCTGTTGTCTATTATCTGCCTTGCTCACATTCTGGTTGTTGTGGAAACTTCCTGCTTCCTGATATCCACTGTCAGAATAAGAATTCATTTGTGTTGAACTTCTTGAGTTACCCAATGATCCTGCAGGAACAAAACCAGCAGAAAATATTTTGTTATACACTTCTGATGCTTACTTTCAAAAATAATATTGAAATAAAATCTAATACTTAAAAGAATAACACAACAGACCCTCACTTTCATGGAGAGATGTCTGTTCTGGTGAATAGAGGTTCCCTTGTTCTGGCTCTGTCCTGATGAGATAGTTGTTGGGGTGGACAGTGTCAGAAACTCTAGGTTTGCTTACACCAGTATTTGGCACATCTGTAAGGAAATAAATTTAATTAGATAAATATTATGATAATTACCACATAAGAACTTACATTAAAAGGCTCAGTATTAGTGAATAGCAATTCAACAAATTTACAATTTGTTGGTACAAAGATGTTTTCACCTTAAATAGCAATGGTCATTTCAATTCTTATGTGTATGAACATGTTCCACATAATCAGTTTATGATCTTGTTTTGCTGAATTTCATAATGTTTGTCTTTATTACAAGCCCCAAACTAACTTTTATACTATATTAAATCAAATGTACAAAGAGATCTTGTTTCCTATTGGAAAATACATCTCTCAGGCAACTTCCTCCAAGAGGATTAAAGAGACAGAAAGAGAATGATAATCAAGTATTCTTTTTTTAAAGCGGACAGTGAGGAAGAGAGAGAGAGAGAGAAACAATTTTTATTTAGTTTTTCATGTAACTTTCATTCCTCCGACACTTTGTTGTTTACATGGTGCTGGGGTTTGAACTCCTGTACTTGTGCATGCTAGGCAAGCACCATAACCGCTGAGCCACTGCTCCAGCCCCTAATCAAGTATTTTTAATAAAGCTTCTCCATAACCTCCCCTGCCCCCTTTATTGTCCTGGGAATAAAACACAGGGTTTAATCAAGTACTTTACCAAGCCCTTTCATTTTATTTTGAGACAGGGTCTCCTAAGTTGCCCCTGGCCTTGAACTTGTGATCTTCCTGCTTCAGCCTCTTCAGTAGATGGAATTATAGGTGTGGGCCACTGTAACCAGATCAGATTTTTAAAATAAAACCTTACCTAGTGTTCACATTATGAGGCCTGGTGCTAAAACCTCTGAAGGTAGGATAGACTTTTTCTTATATTTCATGTTGTCTATAAGTGAAGGAAATCTACAAAATTTTTAGAGTTGCAAACAACAGAAACTAACTTTTTACCCATCTGCTAATTTATTCCCTTGGTTTTTCCCAAAAGAATAAAGATAAGTCTAACCTGATCACCATTTCCCTTAACCAAACCCATCCCTTCCATTATCTCATTTTATTTTTAACTGTATCAATTGTCATATTGACCTTGGGGGGGGAAACACCAAAAACCAAAAAACCACCCACCTACCCACCTAAACAATCTATTCCATTCCCCATTCCAACTCAAACTTTTTATGCTGTAAACTTAAGTGCTGAAGATCATGGTGCCTTTCCTCAGTTCCATTCAAATATCCTGTTCTTTCTAGTATCTAAAAATTTTTTTTCCAAAAATAAACTCTTTCCTCAAATTTAACCTTTATGGTGTTAACAGACTCCCCCCGCCCCCTTCTTCCAGGAATGCCGCTTCACTCTCACTTCAAAGATTTTAACTAAATCCATATTCCACTCTTAGCTCAATATTTAAACCTAAGGATTTCAATGTCTTCATTAGTCTTTCTCCCTGGCTTTTTGCCTTTTCTTTCTTAGGGCTCTATTTTATATCAGGCTTAAGGAATGTAGTCATGAGAAAAAGTGTGCATACTTGTATATATGTAGGCGTACATGCCCACTTGAGGGAAAGGGACACAGGAAAAAGTTTTCTATAACAATTAATGTCTAAACAGTATCTATTTACCATAGGAAGTCAGCTTTTCCTTTGGACATAGCACTTATCATCCTTCTCTATTAGAATATAAACTCAAGGAGGTCATAGACTTCTGTCTGGCTTGTTTACTGTTGTACCCTCAGTGCCTAAAACAGTGCATTGAACTCAGTAGGTCCTCAGTAAATATCTATTGAAGAACTATATTCCCAGTAACAATACCAGCTTCCCTTTATGGGGTACTGATTCATGTTGCAGCTTTACCTTACTGTGTACTTGCTATGTAAGCAAAGTAAATTTTGTAGATGCTGCAAGCTAGTTTAGAAGGTGAATGTGGGGTTTAAGAGAGAACTGAGAAATTCCACAGCATTCTAAACCTTTAGTTTGATGTCATATTCAAGCTAAGGTTTTTTTTGTTTCCCAGACTCTAGAAAGATGTGCTGAAATTCTCAGTACACATCCTTAACAACCTGTCTCCTGATCCACACCATTTGACAGTATATTTCTAGGTGGGAGGGGTCTATGACAGTTTTGAATTCTCAAGTCTGGAATTTCAACGAAGATTACAGACTGTACATGGTTTCCCTGGTACATGCTGAAACGTGATCTGAGTTACTGCCAGGCTGATAATAATGGAAAATGAATTGCCTCATTTGTAAATCTTCTATTATACGTTTCCAGAATTCTAAACATTCTTACACAGCAATTCCTAAAGGAATTTTGTTAAAGAATAGGTAAAAGACATATTGTGCTAATCTAGAAGAGTCACAGGGAATTGGAATGCCTGGAATAGTTGCAGAGGAGTTGCTGGCATTGGGCCTATGCAGCAATTACCTTTATTCCACTCAGGAAGGGAACACAGCAAAAACAATATGAAATAGCAACAAATTATAGATTGTGACAGCCTCAAAACCTCACAAATATGGAAAAACACACTGTCTTTAGAAGAAAAAGATGTTCAAATAGTTTTCATTTTCATTTTTAATACAAGATAAAACATGGGACATTATATCAAGGGGTTTGGCCTGGAAATGCCAGGTGGAATACAATGTCCAGATCTGAAAAATTATCACTATAGACATCAAAAACCATTATAAGTATGTGTATTCTGTCCTATTAAAAACTATTCAAGTTAGTAAATAGGAAAAGATACATCCTAAAACATGGTATGTGAGCAACTATATCTTTTCAGCCAATGAAACATCTCCTCAGAAACTAAGCAGAATTTTGACAAGTAATTGTGCCCATTTAAACATTTTATGAGAAGCTAAATAAAATGAATAACCTTAGAGCAAACAAAAATTATGAAATTTGTGATTCCACACTGGTTATCCTAATAGTGAAAGTTAACAGAATTAGTATCTACAAAACTACAAAAACAAAACAAACATGAACCTAAAACTAAACAAACATGAACCTAAAACAATAACTAAACAAAACATTAAATAAAATTAAACATTAACCTAAAGCATTACTGCCTGACTCTTTTGTACATTTGAAAATAATATGCCCTAAAAAACAAAATATAGAAACAGACAATGGGATGGTAACTAAAATGCTAAAATATTAAATTCCTGTTCACCTAGAATCCAAAGGTCTAAATAACTGGGAGAAAAGAAGTAAATAGGTTTTGTGTCCTATGCTAAAGTAAAAAGACAAATTAGAGTTGTAAAAAAGTGATGAGGTTTGTGACCTGTAAATCAACCAACTTCTATACTACGATAAGGTTATGACATTTTCCTATTTGTATAGTGGAGACTAAACAATAATGAATTTCTACAAAGACAAAAAGATTCTGGAATCTCTTCTGAAATAACTACAAGAAAGTGAAATGGTTTTCAAAATAGGTTTACTATCACCTGCTTTGTTTCTTTGGAAACCTATAATTCATAAATTATACATATATGTTATATGAAATGCACGTACACGTAGCCACCATATCTTAAGATAAACAGAGGGCTCGTGTTCTAATTTCTGGATAAAGTATTCCTGATTGTAGAATTCCAAGGTTCACATTTATTTATTATGTCTTCCTTGTGTGATTCTACTTTAAAATGAATATCTTTTAAAATATCTCTTACGTGGAATGGAAGAAAACACTAGCCAAATTTATCAGAGAAACCAGAGACGTATAGAATGGGATTAACCATTTCATGAACAATGCTGGAATCTAAAATAGTTGGCATACTGTGATTTAGAATGATCAGGATGAGAAACAGACAATTTTAATAAGCAAAAGTGTCAAATAGCATGTGAATGCTGCTTCTTTAATCTGTGTACTGAAGAACACACATTACTTTAAAAAAATCACAAACATGTTTTCTGAGTCACCCAAAATATAGTATGGGGCACTTTCAAGCAGCATTTAATATCTTCCATGAAAATGTATACTAAAAATATAGAACTTGAACATGCTTCAAGGCAGAATGAAATTCCCATCTGTGTCTAGGAATGGGAGATTACTGGAACCGTGGTCCTTTTATATTTTATCTGAATGTTCCAACATTATTTTAAAAGACAACTAATGGGGCTGGAGTGGTGGTTCAGCGGTTATGGCACTTGCGAGGCATGTGTGAGTACGCGAGATCAAACCCCAGCACCATGCACACAACGAAGTCTGGGAGCAAAGAAAGCCACATGAAATACTAAATAAAAAATGATTCTCTCTCTCTCTCTCTCACTTCCTTCTCTCTTAAAAAAATAAAAAAAGACATCTAATAAGAAAAAGTGGAAATTTGTATCTAAGAAAAATATCAGCAGGCAAGGAATAAGAATGCTGCAGGGCTAAGAAAATCTGGCACATTATCCACCTCAATAAGCTCGCAGTAAGCAATGAAACACTATGTGCATTATTTTATATTTTTTGTGATGTACATCCCCAAATATACAAAGTGTATAAAATATGATTAGTAAAAAGTCTTCACTAAAGAATCTGAAGTTATTAAAATGGCTCTGCTTTGTTACTCTGTGTGTCTTGCTGTTTATACTGTATGAAGAGGAAGGTCTGTACTGTGTAAAATCACCATGGAAACAGGAACCTAGAGACCAGTAAGGAGATTTTTACCATATATAACCCTGTAACTAGTCTTTCACAGTCCAGTATGCTGGGTTCTACTTATTTTTGAGCTGCTATGGAGTTTAGGGATTTGCTCTTATGAAAAGAGTGTGGTGTGTGTTCTGGTAGGAGTCTTGGGACAATGTATCATATGATGTTAAGGCAGATGATACTCTTGACATGCCAGAGTTGATGTTAGGCTAGCATATCCAGGGGTCAGCACTTCATGAAAACTTCCTGTTTAGACCATGGGGTTCTCATTTTCCACAGGACTACAGGCTCAGGAAGGAGTTCACTTTCCACAGAGGTGCAGAAATATACCAGTGCTTCCTCCTACGGCTAAGAAGGAGAGTTGTGAGCTGTACTCTGGAGGAGGAATAGGGAGACGGCAGTGCAAAGATTTCTTCTCTTCAGTAACTTCTGTGATCTACAAGATGCATCTCTATAGCAGGTAAGCTAATTATCAGAGGGAACAAAGTCATTGGAAAATATTGTTCTGGAGTGAAAATGTAAACAGGGCGATAGAAATACAAAACATAAAACCGTTCTTTGGTCCATAGGAGAAAATGGATGCTGACTGATATTTTAGGAATATTATTGATACTTAAGAGTTTGTTAACTTGGATGATAAACTAGTATATACATATGATATCCTCTAAGAGTTGGATTTTAAGGGAAGTAATGACTAGAGAGAAAGGGCAGAAGACTCTGTTTCTTGGAACAATTTTTAGTCTGGTTCTGGAGTATATCTAGGTTCTTGGGTCATACGGATATTTGTATAATCTTTAACTTTTTAATAATGGCTTTAAAACTTTACTCATCTAGAAAATGTTATATGAAAAACCTTGGGAAATATAAATATTTACTAGTTTACTTTAAAACTTGTTCTAAAAATCAACTAGTATGCCTTGAAATCCACTGTTAAAAGCTTGTCTGCCTGGGTTCAATTTTGTGCTTTAAGAAAACGCTGTATCTGATTTAATGCAATCCCCATCAAGATACCAATGGCTTTCTTCACAAATATAGAAAAAGTAATTCTCAAGTTCATATGGAATAACAGGAGACCCAGACTAGCCAAAACATCACTCTACAGGAAGGAAGTAGTAGGGGGTATCTCAATCCCTGACCTGAAATTATACTATAGAGCTGTAGTAGCAAAAACAGCATGGTATTGGTATCAAAACAGATCCAAAGATCAGTGGAACAGAATAGAAGATCCTGAGACAAACCCCCATATCTTTAACTATTTGATATTTGATAAAGGGGGCAAAAACACAGTGTGGAAGAAAGATAGCCTGTTCAACAAATGGTGTTGGACAAATTAGACAGCCATGTGAAGACAACTGAAGCTGGATCCTTATCTTTCATCCTGCACAAAAATGAAATCGAAATGGGTCAAAGATCTGGATATTAAGCCAACAACTTTAACCTTACTAAAAAAAGAAGTAGGGTCAACACTACAGGACATAGGAGTAAGCAACGCCTTCCTTAACAAAACTCCCATGGCTCAAGCAGTAAAGTCAAGAATAAATGAATGGGATGCAATTAAACTAAAAAGTTTTTTCACAGCTAAAGATCTTGTCAAGAGCATCAAGAGAGAACCTACAGAATGGGAGAAAACCTTTGCCTGCTACACCTTGGACATAGGGCTAATATCCAGAATATACAAGGAACTAAAGAAACTAAACACCAAAATCACAAATAATCCAATCAATAAATGGGCAACCAATCTTAAAAGAAACTTCTCACCAGAGGAAGTCCAGAAAACCCATAACTATATGAGAAAATGCTCTACATCATTAGCTAAAAGGGAAATGCAAATCAAGACTTCATTGAGATACCACCTCACTCCTGTTAGAGTGGCAAAATTGAAAAATTCTAACTATCAGATGCTGGAGGGGCTGTGGGAAAAGAGGAACACTGTTACACTGCTTGTGGGACTGCAAACTGGTTCAGCCATTATGGAAAGCAGTGTGGAGAATCCTCAAAAAATTAAGGATGGAACCATCTTATGACCCAGCTATCCCACTCCTGGGGATTTTCCCATAAGAGTTAGAATCAGCATATTATAGTGATATGGCTTCATCAATGTTTATAGCAGCTCAATTTACTATAGCTAGATTATGGAACCAACCCAGATGCCTCTCACTCGATGAGTGGATGCAAAAGCTTTGGTACATATATACAATGGAATACTACTCAGCCATTAGAGAAGACGATATTATGGCTTTTGCAGCCAAATGGATGGAAATGGAAAGAATTACGCTAAGTGAAGTATCCCAATCTCAGAGACTCAAGGGCTGAATGGTTTCTCTCATCTGTGGAAGCTAGAATACATGGGGAAGCAGTATGTTATACGGCTAAGCTAATAATAACTTCAAACTGTATGATTCTCAACGCAATAGGGGGATGGCTCCCTAGGTTACTTAGAGGTGTAGGGAGGCGGATGGGGAGCGGGGAGGGTGTAGGAAGAACTCCTAGGGGACTGGAGAGTGGGAATATGGGGCAATCATCTCAGAAGGAGATCTCAGTCTTCCATGAGATATCCAATTAACTTTGGAGTTCTTCTGGGGGAAACAACAACATGGGAAACCCAAGCTGGTCATCCATGATTTGGCATTAGCCCTGGATAACTAAGTATATATATACATTGGTTCTTGATTGTTTGATGATGTTTCCCCCTCAATTGTATCTCTATATGCATCTAATAAAAATTTTAAAAAACCCCTGCATCTGTAGAAACTGATAGAGCAGTGCTTTGATTTCTACAATAACAAATCTGAAATATGTTTTAGTTTCGTATATCATCAGAAAGATGGCTCATTCATAAATATACTTAAATTTCTGAATTCAGAAGAATACAAAACCATCAATAAAAACTTCCAGAAAAAAAAAAAACTGAACAGGAATTTCTATAGGTAGTCATATCAAGATGAGGGTTTACTAAGTATTTTTAGTTTGTATATAGATGTCACACATACCATAGAAAAGTTTTACCTTTTACCTATAAAAGAAAAAACAACAACAACAAAATATAAAGATGAAAAGAAATAGATCAGAAGCATAAATTATCCAAAACCAAGTTTAACAGGTAGTTAGTTATTCATAAAAGGCCATAAGGCTCTTGTTTTCCAGAACAAAAGTTGGAAAAATGACTAAATAAGGGATGTGGTCTGAAAAGTTGTTAGTTGATGGAAAATAAATTAAGTTCTTAAGATCCACTCTAGAATATTTTATGTTTCAAAATCACATTTTATTTCTTTTGGTGGGAAAATGTTACCAAACATAGAAATGAGACTATCTGACAATGGGAGCTATAGATTTCTTTTTTTAAAAGAAAAAAGCAAAACAAAATAAACAAACAAACTTAAAAACACTTCAGGTGAACAAGGATGATACATACTATCAAAATTGAAAAAGTTTTTTTTTATAATTTTCCCCCTAGTCCCTCCCTATTACTTCCCCCACCCACTTACATATTTATGGTTCCCCTAGATTATGTGTTGCTTCAACTTCAGTGAGTCTAGTACATGAGCTTGACCTTTCACCCAAGTCTTTCACCCAATAGACTCTTGAGTCTATTTTGAAATAAAAAATTTCTTCTGGTTATCTGTTAGGTAAACTTTACCAAGATAAAGCTAAACACAGACTAACTGTGGTCTAAGAATGATGTGCAAACTCTAGATGGTAGTCATTCTGATATTTTCCAATGGAAATTGAGCAATTAAGGCTATGTGTGTTGAGGAAGTGGTAATGGAAAAGGCAGAGTTTTCAGACTTGACAATTTCTATTGTATTGTATTGTATGTATGTATTTATTTGTACTGCGGATTGAACCCAGAGGCACTTAACCATTAAACTATATTGCCAGTCCTTTTTATTTTTTATTTTGAGACAAGGTCTTGCTAAGTTGCTAAGGCTGGTCTCGAATTTGCGATCCTTCTGCCTCAGTGTCCTGAGGCATGAGCAACTGAGACTGGCTCTATTGTATTTTAAATAGTTAATATAACAGTTCTTCCCATAATCTCTAAAAGCATGAGAATATTTAAATATTTATTTGACATGTTTGGTCAAACATAAAACTCTAAAGGCTAAAACTGGACATTTAATTTTCATACAAAATGCTATCTCATTCCATTTATTCTTCTGGAATATGTTCATATATTATAAAAGTGGCCCAGGATCAGATACATGTTTGTTAGAGAAAAATGCTAATACTCTTTGCTCGTGGCCCGTTCACAAATACAGTCATAAGTTCATAGTTTTGAACTTGAAAAGCTGACCCCGAACCCTACTTAGTTGTTCTTTTATATTCAGTAACCCAAATATCTGGGATTATGTGTGTACTACCATGCCCAGAAATATTTATATTCTTATACTCTACTAACATAGAAAGCGCAAATAGCAATAACAATTGGTATTAGCAGGGGTGCAATCATTTAAGAATTTTTAGTGGGAAAAATGATCCTATTTACAACATAAAAATGTAGTCACTCTTGCCCAGCAGTTCTACTTAGGTTAGACAGAGACACTCAGATGTGCAAATAAAATCCTTACCCTTATATATCAAAGTGAAAAACTGGAAAAAAACCCCTAAAATGTCTATTCATAATAGAATGTTTATAAATAAAATTTCAAAATAATGGATAGTACTTAGCCATTAAAAAGGAGGAAGCATATCGTTATGTACTCACATAGAAACACAGTTTTACAATGCTGTTAAGGAAAAAAAAACCTAAGTCACAGTAGAATTCATAATGCACATTCATGTTAAAAGAAACCAAAACCAAATATTCGTGTATATTTACACACACACATATGCACATGCACACATATATTTGCACCAACAGTTTAACTTTGTATTTTATTCCAGATTTTCTCTTATGCATTGTATGCATTTGTGTTTCTAGAAGTGGGGACATAGTCATGGTATGGGAAGGTGTAGTAATGAAGCAAATTTTTACTTATCACTCCAAATTATTCTAGACTTGTAAGTTAAAAAAAACTAGAAGCATCTTATTTTTGTAATAAAACATTAAAAGGGCAAGAACCACTTTAATGGTGGCAGTCTGGGACTATTGCTCTACATTTGTGGCAGGAAGACTGTCTGACATGACTGTGTGACTAAAACAGGCCCCCCCCTCCCCAAATAATGGAGAGTTGAAAAACTTGGACTCCAAGGTTACTTTTAGAAGAAATTCTTTTCCTCTTAGTATTTAGAAGAGAAACAGGAGGGAATGTATGACAAAATTTTTATCATTTGTACAGTTTATAGCCATCATAAATCATAATATCCCAGATCTTCAATAAAATAGTAGCCCGTTGTACATGACTGCTGATCTAATAGCTCTTTATGAATATGTACAATATAACACCACTTCCTACTGTATCTCCTTTATAAATTCAGTACATTTCTACTGAGGCATAAAGTGTTCCCATTTAAGTGCATGTCTTATCTCATGATATGCTGATGCTTTTTTCTGTTGCAAATTACTTGCTCCAGATGGAGGAAAAAAGAAAGATAAATTGACTTAAGCCTAGTCTCTCATTTATCTTTTATCTTCACAACTTGTGTGTTTTTAAGCTCATCCTGGTGGCAGAAACTTGTGTACATTTTTGAAACAAAATTTAAATACACAAACAAAATGCAAAACCTACTGCTATCTTCTTAAATTTAGCAATATATATTAGTTACTAATGTCAGTGTAAACTATATGGTAATGATTTAAACGTACAGTATGTTAAAGTCATGGCACTTCAATAAATATCACAAAATAAACGAATGCAATACTCTGAAGGTAAATAATTTAATTAGTTTAACATATCTATTTTACTATTTTAATCGTTTTTCTTCCCTTCTGTATTTATTGTTAAACATCAAAACTCCTTACAGCATGGATTTATTAATGTTTTCTTGCCTATTTGTCCAGATTTATGAATCTCCAATGTCTTCTGGGCAATCAGAAAATTCCCTCACTTGCTTGATCCTATTTGCTAACTTGTTGCTTGATATTAGAGACTCTAGTCTTCTTTGGCCTCTTGAATTTGTTGCCTATGAATACCAATGCCTCATCACTTAGCACTCATCAATTTCTTGCACACTTTCTTCTTTAGGAATCATGTCAGTTAAAAAAAATGCATGGGGGCTGGAGTGGTGGCTCAGTGGTTACAGCACTTGCCTGGAATGCGCGAGTATGTGAGTTCGAACCCCAGTACCACGGACAGAAGGAAGTCTTGGATAAATGAAACTCACATGAAAAAACAGAAAGAACTGATGAATTATGAATTGGTTCTCTCTTTCTCTCTCTGTCCCTCTCTCTTAAAAAACAAAAACAAAAACAAACAAAAAACATTGGGTAGGACTGGGTGGCTGGGGGGAGCAGATCAGTGCCTTCCAGCTCTGCAATGTGGGATGCTCCCGGTCTAAGCCATAGGGAAGAGGAGGGGAGATTCTGAGGCTAATTTCCCTCCCTTGCACTTCACAGAAAAGTACTGAAACTGGCAACCTCCCAGATGCTAGTAATTTTTTTTTCTTGGAACAGAAAAACTGTGAAATTGTGACTTGCAGCAAATTTCACTTCACAGGATGTGGCTGGAGGATTTAAGTTAACAACCAATGATCACTTTGACAAAAGGACTCAAATCTTTGGCTTCAACATATAGCTTCTTTCTGATGGTTAGCATACACTGTTATAGCTATTTTTATGACTGAATTGGTGTTTTTTTTCCCCTTTTGAAAGTACTAAACCCAAGAGTTTCTTTTTCATGAAAGACATTCCATATAGTATTTTCCATCATGGAGAATTTTATGTGCATACATTTGTATTCTCATTTCCCTCAGGCTTTTTCCTATTATTCTAGTATATATATTTTCAATGATTCTGATGTTTATTTTCTATTTCATTATTTGTTTTTCCTATTATTCTAGTATATATATTTTCAATGATTCTGATGTTTATTTTCTATTTCATTATTTGTTTTTTTAAAAAGCGACCTCAAACTTTGAAAGAATATAAGAAATTATATACAGATACAAAACACGTTAAGACACATGAAGAAGTGAAAAATGAAAAATAACACAGCAATAAAACAGAAACAGAGGGGGTCCAGAGAGGACATTCCCTCTGAAGCCTGTTCCAGCAGAGCGCAAGAAGCTATCAGAAATGAGAGGCCAAGGACAAGACCAAGCTGAGACACAAATGTCAACTTTTCTCCTCATAAGAAAAAAAAGATGTGCCATGTATATTTCAGAAAGCACATACATGACAACGGCAAGCTGGAAATGCAGAATAATGAAGAGAGAGAAAGCGCAAGGGCAAGATAATGATCCGGCATCAATGCATCAAAGCAATTTCATTACTTCTAGGGATTAATTCAAGACCCCAGAGAGTAAAAATGTCGGGTAGACCTGGCTGTTCTTCCTCACTCTTTGGGAACTCGTTTCAGCTCTTACCCTTAAAAAAGCTTTGGCTTTTCATTTTTCAGAAAGCCTACCATTTCTAGCACAGGTTAAAAACCAACCAACCAACTACCTACAAAAAAACAAGGCAGCTACATTTCTCCTGAAGTGAATCATAAGGAAGTGGAATCCTTCTCTGCCTAAGGCATCCTAAGTTCTTCCACAGAAAATGCTGCTGCAGTAAGTTAGCTATTTAAAAACAAAAATCAGCAGCAGGGCTCGGTTTTTGGCATTTCAACAGAATGTAACATCTTGAAGACACCTGAGTAGGCAGTGATCTCTCTCAGGCAGGAGGCATCAAAGGAGCACCCTACTAACAATTCACCCTCTTGCTCAAAGGCTTTTAAAGGGCTAAGCTTTTCAAATCAAATTTGTAAAAACCTTAAAAAAGGAAGAAAAAAGGCAGTGAAACTCTGCAAGCAAATGTTCAAAATATAAAGAAAAATGAGAACAATAACAGACCTTCAATCCTAATTCCTTTTGTGTGGTCCTTTCTTACATAGGAAACTAAGAAAATGAACAGACGTGGCTTTTCTCAAAAGCTAGTCAAAGCTGAAGACCTTTTAAGTATTTATTTTTCATTTATACTGAGATCATTTTCATACTACATTCTGCATTTCCACATGCACAACACAATAAGCTTTGCACTAAGAAGCAGAAGCAAAACTGCGATTTCTATCCCAAATATTAATTTGTAAAGGTATCTCTACCTACTAGAAAAAGAAACACAAAAGAAATCAGATTTACTATTTTATTCATGAAATCAATTTTTACTTTTTGTGCCCTTGTAACTATAGCTTATTGTTACGGTTACAATTTTGATTCCATAAGTATGGCCAGAGAGCAGACAAATTTAAGAAAACACAACTAACAATGCAGTTAAAATATCAGAAAATACCAGCTGTGATTGTTGTGTTTGGAACTTACAGGTAATGAGGTTGATTCTAAGTAATTCTTCTTATACTTTTCTGTATTTTCCAAATATCTTTTGTTCTATCTATGTATCTATCCATACTACATTTAGAATTAGGAAGAAAATTATTTTAAATGAGTAAAAAGGTTTACATGAAGGCGGCTGGTAAGGTCAAAATTCAGGCTGTTTCCTCCACCACTACTTGAAGAACTAAAACTAAAAATCAACCAAAGAAAAAAGGAATACTAGGCTTTAGGAAAATAGAAATCAAAACCACAATGACACACTACTTCACACCCACTAAGATGGCTATAAACTAAAGGAAAATAACAAGTATTGGAGAGGATATGGAGAGAAATCAGAACCCTTATACTTTACTGCTCAAAATGTAAAATGATGCAGTTGTGCTGGAAAAACAATCAGGGAGTTGCTTAAAATATGGAACAGAGTTACCATATAACCCAGCAATTTCAATGTTAGGTATATACTGAGGAGAAATAAAAACAAAATCCAGAATTTGCACAAAAACGTTAATAGCAGCATTATTTGTAACAGCCCACAAGAGAAATAACCCAAATGACCATCAATTGATGAATAAAGAAAATGTATTATATCCATCTAATGGAATACTATTTAGCTATAAAAAGGAATGGCATGCTGATACATGCTATAAGAGGAGTGAACACTGAACACATCATGCTGAGTGAAAGAAGCCAGTCATGAAGGGCCATGTGTGGTATAATTGCATTTATCACAAATGTCTAAAACTGACAAGTCCATAGAGACAGACATTACTGGTTGATTAACACTGTGTCTGTTTGGGCAGAGAATGGTGGTGATTGCTAATTGGTATGTGGTTTTTCTTTTTTCTTTTTTTTTTTAATTGTTTGGAGACAGAGAGAGAGACTTAATTTTTATCTTTTTTGTTTTTCCACCCCTTCTACTTAGTTGTGTACACGGTGCTGGAGATAGAACCTGGGTCCTCTGCTGACCCACCTCTATGCCCTGATATGTGGTTTCTTTTAAGAGGAATAAAAATGTTCTAAAATTTATTGTGGTAATGGAGGTGCAGCTCTGTAAATATATTTAAAAACATTGAAGTGTTCAGTTTTAAACAGTATGGTATGTGAATTATACTTTAATAAAGTTATTATAATAAAAAGAAAGAAAAACGATAAGGGAACCAAACACATATCACATGTGTCAAATTCACAATGAAAAAACATGAAACACTATGGTAAACGTCATATTAGGTTATAAAAATTTTAGGTGTACTGGGAGTGAAGTTAAAAAAACAAAAAGAATTTCTTGGGGAGTTCTATAAACTTACAACATTTTGCATTCATTTTTTCCAAAATACATATTGTTACTAAAGTAAAATATTTACTCATGTACCTATTAGGTTTTTCTTTAATACATGCTGAAGATTGAAAATTTTCTAGACAATGAGGCAAACAGAAAAAAAGGCACACTTTCCAAGAGCTTAGGATTTAGTTGTGAAGCTAATATAACACAAATAAATCCTGACAGGGCAAGGCAGCATTTGCTATTCACCCATGTATGAATGTATTCATTCACTCAAAGGGAACTTCCTAGGGCCTTCCATCCACAAGGCCCTTGGAACACTTTGTTGAGCAAGACAGATGTGGTTCCTTCCCTCAGCAATGACCTTACACACTATGAGAAAGCAGTGAAAGAACACTGTGCGTCTCAGCTGTCTCCCTGTATTAGGTTCGGTCACATTTCAGACCATTCGCTCAATACCTCTCATGAAGAAAAAGTAGCAGCTTTCTCTCTACATCCACTGCTCTTCTTAGTTTCAGCCTTGCCTTTTTTGTTAATTAAGAAATTTATTTGTTGAACAATCAAACATGCTTCTAACGAAAAAAAATATATAAAAATTCTGAATATTAGATTTACCCCCAAAAGCCCTTCCACAATTGTCCACCCTTATCTCTCCCCCCTCCTTCCCAATACATCTCTACAAATGCCTTAGGTTGTACGTTATTACACCTTATCTGGATTTAACACATGATAATAGACCACCTTTCTCAACGGCCAGGGTCTAGCTCCAGCCTCCACAGATGAGTGAAGATATTCAACCCTTGGTTCTCTGGGTTTTGCTGATTTCACTCAGCATAATTTCTTCCATAGCTATCCATTTACCTTCAAAGGCTGGAATATCATTGTTTCTAATTGCTGAGTAAAACTTCATGGTATATATGTACCACAGTTTTGGGATCCATTCATCCAGTGACGGACATCTGAGTTGTTTCCATAATTTAGGCATTGTAAATTAAGCTGCTATGAACGTTGATTTCACTGTGTCACTGTAATGTGCTGATTCTAAATCCCCTGGAAAAATACCTAGGAGAGGAATAGCAGGATCATATGGTGAGTTCATCCTTTGTTTTTTGAGGATTCTCCACACTGCTTTCCAGAGGGGCTGTACCAGTCTGCAGTTCCACCAACAGTATGCTAGTGTGCCTATCTCTCCACCACCCCTCCAGCATCTATTATTGTTTATTTTCTTCATTTTTTGCCAATTTGACTGGCATGAGGCGATATCTTAATGTAGTTTTCATTTACATTTCTCTGATTACTAGTGATTTAGAGCACTTTCTCATGTATTCATTGGCCTGATGAATGTCCTCTGTTGAGAAGTTTCTATTTAGTTCTTTGACCCATTTATTGATTGGGTTGTTTGTGTTTTTATAGTTGAGATTTTTGAGGATTTTGTAGATTCTAGATATGAGACCCCTTTCAGAAGAATCACAGTCCATGATTCTCTCTAATTCTGTAGGAAATCTCTTGACTCTTTTGATTATTTCCTTGGCAGTGCAAAAGCTTTTTAGCTTTAAGGCATCCCAATCACTGATTTTTGACTTTACTTCCTTCACTTTAGGAGACGTGTTGAGAAAGTCTTTGCCTACTCCCAAATGCTGAAGTGTTGGACCTAATTTGTCTACCATCAGTTGCAAGGTAGCTGGTTTAATTCCAAGTTCTGTGATCCATTTTGATTTGATTTTCATGCAAGGTGAAAGATAAGGGTCTAATTTCAACTTTCTGCAAGTGGCTGACCAGTTTGTCTAGCACCATTTGTTGAATAGGCTGTCTTTCCTCCATGTAATATTTTGTCCCCCTTTGTCAAAAATCAGTTGCTTAAAGATTTGTGGGTTTGTTTCAGGGTCTTCTATTCTATTCCATTGGTCTTCCTTCCTATCTTGATACCAGTACCATGCTGTCTTTATTACTACAGTATAGTTTTAGATCTGGTATGGCAAAACCTCCTGTTTCTTCTTTCTTGCTTAGTAATGTTTTGGCAATTCTGGGTTTCTTATTGTTCCAAATGAATTTGAGAGTTGTCTTTTCTATATCTGTAAAGAATGACATTGGTATCTTAATGGGGATTGCACTGAATCTATATAGTGCTTTTGCAGAATGGCCATTTTTATCATATTGATTCTGCCTAACCAAGAGCATGGAACATCTTTCCATCTTCTTAGATCATCTTGGATTTCATTCTTCATTGACTGATTATTTTCATTGTAGAGATCTTTGAATTCCCTTGTTAGGTTAATTCCCAAGTATTTATTCTTTTCGAAGATATTATGAATGGGACTGCCCTTATTGTTAGTGATAGGAAAGCTATTGACTTATGGGTGTTGATCTTTTAGCCTTCCACTTTGCTAAATCTGTTTATAAGTTCAAGCAATGTACTGGTAGAGTTTTTTGGATCTTCCAGATACAGGATCATATCAGCAAAAAGGAAGAGCTTGACTTCCTCTCTTCCTATTAATATCTCTTTGATTTCTTTCTTTTGCCTTATTGCTCCTGCTAGGGTCTCAAGAACCATACTGAATAAAAGTGGTGAGAACAGACAGCCTTGTCTTGTTCCCGAGTTTAGTGGAAATGCTTTCAGCTTTTCTCCATTTAGTATTATACTAGCCGAGGGTTTAGCATATATAGCCTTTACGTAGTTCAGAAAAGTTCTTTTGATCCCTATCTTCTCTAGAGTTTTGAGCATAAAAGGGTGCTGAATTTTATCAAAGGCCTTTTCTGCATCCATTGAGATGATCATATGGTTTTTATCCTTGATTCTGTTTCAGTGGTGAATTGCGTTAATTGTTTTATATATATTGAATCAGCCCGGCACATCTGGGATGAAGCCCACTTAATCATGATGGAGTATCTTCTTGTTAAGTTTTTGAATATGGTTTGCTAGGACTTTATTAAGGATTTCTTCATCTAGGTTCATCAGTGATATTGGTGTGTAGTTTTCTTTTTTTGATGTATCCTTGTTGGGTTTAGGTATCAGAGTTATGGTTGCTTCATAGAAAGTGTTTGGGAGAGTTCCCTCTTTTTCAATTTCTTGAATAACCTAATTTGGAGAGGTGTTAGTTCCTCCTTCAAAGTGTGGTAAAAATCAGCAGGGACGCCATCAGGTCTTCGGCTTTTCTTCTTTGGTAGACTTTTAATCGCAATATGGATTTCACTGCCTGTGATTGGGTTGTTTAGGAATTCAATATTGTTCTGTGTCAATTTAGGGATGTTATATGTGTCTAGAAATTTATCCGTTTCTTCCAAATTATCTAATTTGGAGGAGTACAGGTTTTCAAAATATCTTATAATTTTTTTATTTCTGTGGGGTCAGAGGTGATTGCTCCCTTTTCATTGGAGATTTTATTGATTTGGTTCATTTTTCTCCATCTTTTAGTGAGATTTGCTAGGAGTCTATCTATCTTGCTTATTTTTTCAAAGTACCAGCTCTTTGTTTCATCAATTCTTTTTATTTGTTTTTTTGTTCTCAATTTCACTGATTTCAGGTCTGATCTTGATTATTTCCTGTCTTCTGCTGGCTTTGGGTTTAGATTTTCTTCCTTTTGAAGGGCTTTGAGATGGAGCATAAGCTTATTTGGGATCTCTCTTCATTTTTAATGTGGCACTTGGTGCTATAAATTTTTCCCTTAGGAATGCTTTCTTGCTGTCACAGAGGTTTTGATATGTTGTGTCCTCATTTTCGATCTCTTCTAAGAATTTCTGGATTTCTACTCTCATGTCTTGTTGGATTCATTCTTCTTAATAGGGTATTATTCAATCTCCATGAATATGTGCATCTTCTATTATGATTTTTACTGTTGATTGTTAGGGTCATGGCATTGTGGTCTGATAAGATACATGGAATAATATCTACTTTTTATACTTGCTGAGATCATCTTTATGAACCAGAATATGACCTATTTTGGAAAAGGATCCATGTGCTGCAGAGAAGGTGTATTCTGCTAACTTGGGATGGAATATTCTATTTATGTCTGTTAAGTCCATTTGATTTATGGAGTTATTTAGGCTGATGATTTCTATATTGATTTTTTATTCTGAATATCTGTCTAACGGTGACAGAGGAGTACTGAAGTCTCCCAGTATTATTGTGTTGAGCTCCACGAGTGGTTTGATGTCGTGAAGTAATTTATTCACACAGTTGGGTGTACTCTGGTTTGGAGAGTAAATATGGTTTTTTCTTCCTGTTGTAGGGTTCCTTTTAGTACTAAGTAGTAGCCTTCTTTATCTCTTCTCATTGATTTATGTATGAAATCTACTTTGTTGGATATTAGTATTGTGATGCCAGCTTGCTTTCTTGGGCTGTATGCGTGGTAGATTTTTTTCCATCCTTTCACTCTTAATCTGTGGACATCATTGCCTGTTAGGTGAGTTTCTTGCAAGCAGCATATTGTTGGATTTTGTTTTTTGATCCAATCTGCTAGTCTGTGTCTTTTGAGTGGTGCATTTAAACCACTCACATTCAGTGTTAAAAGTGAGTTGGTTCATAGTCATTGCATCTTATTTAGCTAGTTCTGTGATTGCCTTGGTTGGTTATTGATGGGTGATACTTTTACTGAATTTCCGATGTTTGTGGGTTTTGGGTATCAATTACTTGTTCTTCTGTCAGGAGTGTTTCCTTGAGAATTCTTTGTAAGGCAGGTTTTCTGTTTATGAATGCTGCCAGTTTTGTCTTATCATGAAAAGTTCTATTTCTCCATCAAATTTGTTTTTTTTTTTTTTTTTTTTTTAGAGAGTGATAGACAAAGACAGAGGGAATCAATTTTTATTGAGTTTTTCACATGGCTTTTGTTGCTCTGATACTTAGTTGTGTATATGGGTGCTGGGGTTTGAACCTTCGTACTTGCGCATGCCGGGCAAGCGCCGTAACCGCGGAGCCACTGCTCCAGCCCTCTCCATCAAATTTGACATTGAGTTTTGCTGAGTATAGAAATCTTGGCTGCATGTTATGGTCATTCAGATGATGAAAAATATCTTTCCAAGACCTTCTTGCCTCCAGAGCCTGGGTTGAAAAGTCACAGACAATTCTTATTGGCTTGCCTCTGAATGTGATCTGGCGTTTCTCCCTTGCTGCTTTTAATATTGTTTCCTTGGTATCCTTGTTGTACATTTTGCATATGATATGTCTTGGTGAGTTTCTCATTTGATTGGGCCTATTGAGCGTCCTGTAAGCTTCCTGGATGAGCATGTCTGATTCTATTTTTACATGAGAAAAGTTTTCTTTCACAATTTCTTTGAGGATGTTCCTCATTCCATTTGTGTGTGTCTCAGTTTCTTCCCCTATCCTAATTACTCTCAGATTGTTTCTTCTCATTTCATCCTAGACATTTAAAAAATTCTCGTCATGTTCTCTTAGTTGTTTTTCTTTTTTGTTGTCAGTGCACTCAAGCTTGGTCAGCCTGTCCTCATTGTCAGATGTTCTTTCTTCAATAGCAGAGGTTCTATTTTCTACTGAAGTTAGTCTATTATTAAATTCTTCCATGGTCCCTCTCATGTCATTGACTACAGATTTTAGATCTGAGACTTCCTTTTTGAGAATATCGATTTGTTTAATGACTGAGTTTCTCAACTCTTGAGTTTTCTCATTTATTCCCTTCATTATTTCTTCTTTTAATTTATTATTCCTTTTCATTATTAGATCACTGATCATTTGTCCTATATTTTCCTCCCGGTTCCTGGTGATAGCTCCCTTACTAGGGGAGTTGTGGGATTGGTGTGAACCTCTTCCAGACTGATTTCTCATGTCTGAAGAGATTCTTCTCACTTATTTGACTGGAGATCCCTCAGCCTTGCTTTCTAACTCAGCTATCACTTCCCTGCAGCACTCTGGCCCATGTCTGAACCATATAATAAAGTATTGAGTTGCATGGAACTATCAGATTAATTGAAATGCTTTTCTTCATGTTTGGGTAAGGGTGTTCTTGAGTAATTACATTTATAAATGCTCACTGAATGCTCTCAATTGCTCTCCTTTCACCAGTTAAATCCACACATCTGACCCTACATGTAGTTCAGAGCACCCCCTAAAACTGGCTCTTTATTCTGATTCTTGCAGTTGTTTCAGTGGCACCACCATCTATCTTCCCATGCTCAAAACATTAAGGTTACTATTATCTGAGCTCCTCCAAACTAAACAACATCTACATCCGTAGGAATCAACTACTCCACATGGTCTCACATACCAACTTTTACAAAAACTTTCAGACTTTTTTTTTTTTTTTAAGAAAGAGGGAGAGTGAGAAAGAAAAAGTCAATTTTATTTAGTTTTTCATCTGGTTTTCATTGCTCTGACTTTTTTTTTTTTTTTTTTTGATATATGTGGTGCTGGCATTTGAACCCGAGTCCTGGCATATGCCAGGCAAGCATGATACCATTGAACCACTGCTCCATCCCTGAGTTGTTCTTTTTTTATCACTAATTTTTCCTCATTCTAGTTCATACTTCTGCTGTTTCTTCCAAACAATGCTCAAATTATATCAATTTTACTTAAAAGATTTTCAGTGTCTCCTCATGATCACTGAGTCAAGGTCCTTGGTATTTACAATTTCTACAATTTGACCCAATCAGCCTTTACATCTTACCACCTCCCAAACCAGTTTTAAAAGTTCCCATATGACACTTGCATTGTCTACTGTCCAAGGACAGTGCCCTTTCCATGTTTGGCCACCTGTGAAGGGCTGGTGGAGTCCAGACCCATCTTCTTTGCAGAGCTATCTCAGAAGTGGGTCATTTATTTCCAAGTGTTCCCACATAATACTTATTTGGCAGTTAACCAAGTATTATTTCACGGTATGTCTTTTCTTGTAGTAAATTGATATTTCTAAGTATAATTGTTAGGTAGCTTTTCACCTGTCTCTGTTCCATCAACAGTTTGAATAAATACTATATTCTGCTATTTGTAAAATAGCAGAGAACCTTGTATGTGCTACAAATAACCAATGCAGATAAACTGAGATACTAGGCATTGGTGATCTCAAGTTTGCCTCAATTCAAGCCTTGTTTAGAAAGTGCCAAATTGTTTTGATATCAAATACTACTCTAAGGATGGGGGAGGGACACAAGAGAGTTGTGCCACCACTGTCTGACATGTACTCAGTACATGATGTGAGTGCTCAATAAACATTTATTGAATGACAACTGATAATAAAGACATCAAATATTTGAGATAGTGGAATATAATTCATCTTTCATTGTGGAGAATTTAGGATAAAAAGAAAAGATAAAGAAACTTCCAGATTATATTTAGACTAAATTAGGAGTTACCAGATGTTCTATATGGGGTTATGTAAAGAAAATGAATATTTCAAATACTGTGCAAAGAAAGACCTGCTTTGTTTGTACAAGTGATTAGCAAGCTTTCTAAATATTATACATTATCATTTTTTGAAGTCATCCCTCTGTTTTCTTATGATAGAAAAGAAAATTATTAGATATAGGGTTGATATTAAAAATATTGCTATAGAAGAATTTAATTTTATAGTTGACATGTACAAATGTATTCAATTATGTTCAAATTAAGCATATTAAGAATTACTACTTCAAATCAAAGTAGCTCAGTACTATCATTAACAAAGAATTCGCTTGGTTTACTTTATCAGCAGAAAGCAAATTAAAGAGGAAGACAAGTAATTGCTTTTGTGTATCTACGTAAAACATAAAAATACTTTTCTGTAATAATTAAAAAAAATACCTGTTGATCTCCAAGGAAATGACTTCTCAGTTGAGCTAGAAAAAAAGAAGGAAAAGATGGAACATTTATTTTCGTCATCATAAATTTTAACTGTAGACTTGTTTAGCATATAAATATTTTGATTTTCACATTCAATTATAAGAAATTCCAAGAACCTCAGAAAAGTAATTTAATTTTTAAAAAGTAGAAGGTTAAGACCTTCTACTGCAATTTGGGACAAACTGTATTTTTACTTAGAAATTATGGCAAATTGTAAAGTGACACAATGTTTTTCTTGAATAAAACAAAGTAGCATACTATTTTTGTAATAATATGGAAACTATATATACAACATATACATTTTAAGAACACCAAAAGGCTATTAAGAAATTCATTTGTTTTATTTATTTTTGAAGCCATTAGATACTACAATAACATAAAAGTTAATGGGGTCAGTTTTGAATTGAAGGCTGTCTTATAAAATTTAGGTCATAAAACAACTTTACATCAAAATATGATCTTACAAGGTAACACTTTAGTATATATTTTCCTTTACGTATAGCATATGTATTTAAAAATTTGTACTCAAAAGCATATCTGTGCCTATCTCCTCCAGCCCTGATCCAATCAACAGAGGAAATAATGGTGTTAGGGGCACAGGAATGACAGGCTAGCTTATTAAGCACTTATTAAGTCCTAGATTAAGTACTTTAAATATATTATCTCCACTTCACAGATATTATCTCTTTTAAATTATTCACAACAACCTTATGAATGGGTACATTGTGATCTTTATTTTACAGATACAACACATGCTGGCAACTGGAAATGCAAGGATAAAACCCAGGATGGTCTGATTCCAGTCAGTGTTCCTAAGCATATATGCCAGAACAGGTGTGATCCCATCTTTTTTGCATTGCACACACATATACTTCTACAATATGCTTAGAAAGAAGTCTACAAAAATTATTTTTTTTAAAAAAGCAAAGTGCTATCAGTTATTCTGTGGGGTAAAAACATGAGGATCTTTTTCTTTTAAAATATTTGTTTAAAAAATTTCCCCCTCAGTGGCTCGGTGGTTACAGCGCTTGCCTGGCATGTGCGAGTACACAGGTTCAAACCCCAGCACCCACGTACACACTAAGTGTCAGAGCAATGAAAGCCATGTGAAAAACTGATTCTCTGTCTCTCTCTCATTGTCCTTCTCTCTTTATTTAAAAAAATTTTTTTTTAAATTTTTTTAAAGAGAGAGGGACAGTGAGAGAGACAGAGAGAGAAGCAACTTTTATTTAGTTTTTCACATGGCCTTAGTTGCTCCAACACTTAGTTGTGTATGTGGTGCTGGGGTTTGAACACCGGTCCTCGTGTCTGCCAGGCAAGCGCCGAAACCGCTGAGCCACCGCTCCAGCCCTGTCCTTCTCTCTTTAAAAAAAAAAAAAAATTCCCCCTGAAATCAGAATATAATTGTTCATACACATATACTCAAGTGTTTTTGGAATTCTTATTAAATTTATGAAAAAGATGTGTTACTGTGGGCTTAAGGAAACACTATATAAAAATGACTTGGAACAGATGAAAATCCTTTCAGTGCTATACTTTTGTTTCCAAGTTCTTGTTAAACCCTTGATATTTTCCCCAGGTCATTAAAGGGCTAATGGAAGGAACTGTTAGCTGGTGGAAATCCCTAGATTGAGTACGAGTTCCCTGAACTTCAATTTTGGGTGTGATCTGCCTTTTCTTCATCACAGGCACAGCACAGCAGTTCACATCCCAGGGCCTTGAGCTAGCTGCAAGCAGGGGGACATGCTCCCAATGAATGGAGTCAATCAGTGAATGCTCATCACCCCCAGAGCGCCAGCTTCTTTATCAGATACACTCTTAACTGATTCAAAAAGGTCTGATTGGGGAAGAAAAAGAAAATTTGGTCAAATATCAGTACTGGCATATTTGTCTTGGTCCTGAGAATAGATAACCACTGTCTTGTGGCTCCAAAAGTGGTTTTCTACATTGAATTTCAAGTTCTCCAGAATTTGTTTTTATTATTAACTTTATAATCTAAATTAGGTTTCTAAATACTAAGATTGGTATTACCCAATTATGTTCCTTTCAAAACAATTATAGTTTATATCAATATTAAAGTACTTGGTACATCAAACTGCCACCCAGAAATGTCATTAATATGCTTCAAGTTTCTTGACACTATCATGAAAGATAATTTATTGAGTTTGAAACTTAAAGAACTTTAGTGAAATAGCTTTATAATATTCTTTTGTCTTTGGAATTGAAAGTTCCATGGTATATATCGAAGAGCAAATAATTCTGCCCAATTACCTTCACACTACATTCTACAATGTGTATAAATATTATATACACTGCTCATTATACTTTTTTCAGAACAGTCTGTTTTCCCTTTTGAACTACTTACTTGAAATGATTCTCAAATTGTTCACTGCTCTGGGATTCAGGGATTGGGGAACAAGTACTTGGAATTTTAAATGCTTTTTTTTTTTTTTTTTTAAAGAAAGAGGGACAGTGAGAGAGACAGAGAGAGAGAGAGAGAAACAACTTTATTTAGTTTTTCACATGGCCTTTGTTGCTCCAACACTTAGTTGTGTACGTTTGAACCCAGGTCCTCGTGCTTGCCAGGCAAGCACCGAAACCGCTGAGCCACCGCTCCAGTCCCTAAAATGCTCTTTTTAGTCACTGAATGCAACCTACTCCCCCCCCCCCCCCAGGACAATTAGGCCCAGCTCCATGTTAGAAACAGCAGAGACAGTGTTGTGTTAGAAGTACAGACTTATTTCCCCCTTTTTTTTCTTCTGTCTCTCCAACCATCTATTCCTAGAAACACTTCCTCAACTTATGTTGGATGTCTGTAATGTGTCTTCAGGCACTGTGCCTGTAAGTGATTCCACCCTGGTTCCCTTTCACTTCTCTTCTGCAGATGTCAAGCAGCTTGTGCTCACACGCTTCCACTGGCACGTGGAGCACATTTAAAAATACAAGAACTGATCATCCAGGAAAACTCTTTTCTATGGGAAAAGAGTTTCTAATAATTATCAACAACCTGTTAGAATGAAATTAATTAATAAATTTGGGATTGTCTGGTCAGACGAGGAACAACAAAATCAAGTTGATTAGCAAATTAACAAATCAAAACAATTCATTTTAATCTAAGAATATGAGTTTCAAGGAAGGCATTATGCCTTTGTCATAAAGTAGTAAGTTACTGTAAAATACCACACACTTGTGAAATTCTTTTTCACTCACAGATACAAATGGACATTTACAGCTGTGCAGTGTGTTTGAAAATCCTTCTTATTTTGGCAATTTGAAGTACTGAGTCAGGAAACTTGCATATGCACCTCCCCTACAGCCAGAGAGCAGGATCCACAGAAACCATGGGAGAAGGGAGTGGTGTGCTGAGCCTTTGCAGTGGGCGCAATGGTGGAAGTGGCCACTGTTCCTGGACACCCAAATTCAGAATCTGGCTCTTGGGCCTTCCTAGAGATTCTATGAATTGATACCCAATACCTTTAAAAAAGCTTCTTTTCTGCGTATGCAAGTTGACGGTATTCTATTCTTTGCACCTTACAATTCTCATTGGCATGATCATAAAACTAACATAGCACAAACGGCTCTTTGAATAAGCCCAAGCCTCATTCCTCAACTGCAGACCACATTTCCAACTGCATCCTGGATATATAACAAACTTCATACTCAACACATTAAAATTCTTTTCCCCAAAGTGAATCCTCTTTAGTTATTACCCTCTGGTCACTCCAACTGAAGAGTGGGAGTCATTTTACTATTTGTTCTCTCTACTAGGGTGTAAGCTCCATGAAGGCATCAAAGTCTACTCTGTTCACAGATGTGCTGCCAGAAGTGAAGGTAGTGTCAGGGACATGGCTACAACTCAGAACACACATGCTTTGAATTTGACTCTACTACCACTGACACAGTCCTGGCTTCTACCCTCTCACTGGATCATTCTTTCAGACTTTTCCCTAACTGGTCTTCCTGGCTTTAATTTTTCATCCTTTCAGGCTCTCTTCCTGCTATTGCTACAAGGATTTTTTCAAAGACTCAAATCTACTGTCATTCTTTTGTTACCAATACACAACAGACCCATACAGGATAAAATGCAAGCAGTTTAGTGTGGCAAAGATTCAAATATCTTAGAATGGCACAGAAGGCCTTCTACTACCTGGCTCTTAGTCTGCCCTTTCCCACACAAACCTGCATTCTAGACACTTCAAAGTACTCATGGTTGCTTCGCACCCCAAGCGGCTTCACACTTCCAATGCTATTTCTGGGGAAGAATATGCAGGAACATAATCTGTAAATTCTTTCAGAACTGCTTAAATTCCAGAATGGCCTACGCAGGTACCATGTAACAATACATCCGCTGTGTTAAACAGTCTAACCAAGTTTACCTTTACTTCGTTACGTCCTATAATAACAGGAATATCTTTAGAAAATGTTCTACTTAATTAAATCAGCCAACCAAATTTCTTCCTACTCTGATCCTCAACACGAATGCCATGGCTTCATTTTATATTAATAACTGATTGGTATAGTGAGAAGTAGCTGGAAGACTGAGATGGAACCGGGGGGGGG
>PVKS010001357.1:49391-96971 GCA_004027875.1 Aplodontia rufa | reverse complement strand
ATAAAAAAATATATACCATTAGTATTCTTCCCAAGACAGGTCTGGATAGCTCTTCATTGTTCCATTAGACTACTTAGGAAAGTCTAAAATAGAAAGTTCAGTAGGTAAAACAGATAATGAAGGTGAGCTGCTTCTCCTGGATAAGCGGAGGGGAGCTCGATGTATCTACCTACCACATTACCGTCCCTAACAGGCTCTGAGGATCACTAGCTTAGGCAGTAAGGATTTCTTGGCAATAATACTCAGAAAGCTATTCTTGGTATTCAACTGCAGTTTTGTGGACCTCTTCACAATCTCAACAAAACCAAAAAACATCTTCCTCCAAATTCATGGTTTTTCACCGACTAGGCTTCTCTTTATGATGCTATCATATCTTGGGGAATTTTCTGTTCAGATAGAAGCTTAAGTTTTCCTGGCAAAAGACTGCTTATTTATTCTCCCTGGCTTTTCATCTGGATAGCCATTATTCCCCTTCTCTTCCAAAGGCTATTTCCAAGGCCTCACTCACCAGAAAAAGTGAAAACATGACAAGAGTTCTATAATTGTAGTTTATTTTTGTGTGGGTTATGACATTGCCCTTGAAAACAGTACATACTTATAATTTGAACCAACAGAGGCATAACAAATGACACAGGGCAAAGGGTCTTTTTTCATAATTATTTATATGATCTGAGGGTGATACTGAAGTTATAAAAAACAGCAAGCACAAGAATTAAAGATAATGTCCTTCATATAGGACACAGCAGCTGCCGACCCAGCAGCAACAGCACCTAAGCCTGCAGTTGCTGCAGATATGAATTTACATTGATCCGTCTTCCCTCCAAACCTAATCAAGAGTGAACAACAGAGTGAGCCAACTGAACAGCTGTGGAAAGGCAGATCTGAATGTGTGGATTGCTGGAAAGGTCAAATGCCATGTCTGACACATATATTTCTCTGATATGTTACCTGAAAAACTTGGCCATTCTCTTAGAATGTGCTTTTACAATTTTAGTCTTTAAAAAAATCAGGAGCAACAGGGACAGCAAAGTATGGTACAAAGCTGTAGTCTTGGTTTTCACTGGTTGCTAGCAAGCTTAAGTAACATGCATGACCATCCACTGTGGGGAGTATTTTTGGTTTCATTCCTGGTCCTATTTTGTTTTAAAAATTTTTTCATTCCACCTTTCCCAGATGTGACTGTACCATATTTTTGAACTCCCTTAACAGTTGTCTAAATTGCATTCCAGGGAACATTAAGATGTAAATAAATAACATTATGACATGTCTCCTAAAGAGAAAATTACTTATTTCGTGCACAGTGAAAACATTAAGGGAACAGGAAATACACATCAAGTAACCTACATGGGGACTAAAGGTAAATACATCTCAGAAGATGTTAAATATTCTTTGACAAAAGTATATTTTGTCAGTAATTACAATTTATGAATAAAAGATGCAGAAGACCATATGGGAAGGGGAAGATCAAAGAGGATGTACTACTAGACAAAAATGAGACAAACATTCTCCCCATAAATTATGCAAGAAGCATGACTTGTGTTGAGGCCCACCCCATGACATGTGTTCTAACTAGATGAAGGAGAAGTCAGAAAAGAAGGGGTTTCTCATATCTCACTTGACCATTTGAAAGAAGGAAAGCAACTGGAATTATGAGTGTCCAGGGTCTGCCAAAATGCTATTGTCTCCCTCATTTCTTTTTTGCATAACCCTTCAAAGGTGAAGAAACTAAAAGGGGAAAAAATCTTTAAAATATAGAATAAAAAAAGAAAAACAATACATAAGTATACTCTTTTCCTTTTAGAAATGAATAAAACAATTTTAAATATTATAATTTTAAATAAAGTTGAAGCTGTTGAGTAGGAAAAGGTTCCTACCTTTCTACTTGTTCTACATGAGATTGAGCAGAGCACTAATGCAGGACTAAGCTATACAGATCTGTAATAAGACATACCTCTGGCATCAGACCCCTTCAGATTCATAATTATAAAGTTTTATTTATGATGAACATAATTTCATTTTGTATAGTATTTAGGATTTAAAAAGCTCTGAAAACTCTATGTACAAATTTATTTTTAAAATAAATTTTAAGCTTAAATTTTTTATTAACTATTTACCCCAGAGCATTTACCTAGTTTAGATATGCAAAAACATGATTTATTCATATGCAACTCTTTGCTATTTATAAAGATACAATCAAACTTAGTGTGTTTCTAAAGAACGATAATTCATTTTGTGTCACTGATTACCCAGAATAAGGAATTATTTTTAATTTTTATGAAGGGTAAAGTTAATTTATTATTATTATTGCCATTATGGAAATAAAAAGCACACAATATATTTCTTAAACTTTTGCTTTGCTTTTTGAAAAAAAAATCCTATTTCTCATTATATTGGCATCTGCAGCTCTTGATTCATAGACAAGCATCCATACAAAGTGATTTTAGTGCTAAAGAAGAGAATTCATACAAGGAATAAAGTATAGATCCAGGACCATCAATAACTATCTACAAAAAAGAACAGGTTCATAAAGATATAGACAATATTTGGCAAAACGTATGTTGCATTTCTGTGTAGTAAGACATTTGGAAGCTAGGGAAGTGGTTTCAGAATGTTTTAGATCCCTCCTGAAAATTCTCATAGATCCCTTATTTGTTCCACATACCCGTACCCACCCTTGTTTCGTTTTCTTCTTTGTTTACCTACCTACCCCCCCCCTCCGTAAATGTGTAGGATTTTAAACTACTAAATTGGGGAATTAAACAGAAAAAAAGTTTATAAAAAAGAATAGACAGAATGATGATAATGAAAAAATCAAGAGAAAAATTCTTATAAAACAGGCCTCTGAAAACAGTATGTTTACTATATAGGGGGTGATCCAAAAACACTAGTTCAGTGATGAACTAGTACCCTCACAGCAAATCGACAAGGTGATTGTTTGGTCAAGACTCTATTAATACTTTCTAAGTTTTATGTCCAGCATTCCTCTTTTTTAGAAATATGATTCCAGAGGAGCAAGAGTTTACAACATGACACAAAAGGTTGCTGGGTAGCTTAATCTTTCTTTCCCTCCCTTCCTCATTCATTGCCATAATGAGTCAGTAGTATTGCAGGCAAAACATAATGTCATGATCCATATAATTTAAAAATTAGGACTAATGAATGGTCTTTAATCTTTTGAAAAGAATGCCTATCAGATTTTAAATTTAAAAAAATCCTACAATTTCATGAAATGTAATGCTACTTATATGAAAATGAAATAAATTCTCTAATTTTTTAATGCATAATTTCAGTCAGAATATTGAGCTGAATCACCTTACCTGTTAAAAATCTTTTGTTACACAACATTTATAACCCATAAAATAAAAACAGTAGAGTCAACTTTCTTACCCAGCTTCAACAAAAAAGGGAACATGTGATGAAACTTATTCATTTATACTTCATCAATGATTTTCTCTATAGTTTGAAGCAAACTCAGACGTTAATACATTAGATGAATCTCTAAATATAGATACTTTAAAAAGAATATAATCATAATAGCATTATCACACCAAGAAATTAATAATAAATACCTAGGCAATATCCACATTTCCTGTTTCACTGTTTTATAACAGCTGGTTTGCTTGAATCAGGATCAAACTAAGGTCCACCTTCTGTAAATGGTTGCTATGTCTCTAAAAATGTAATACATAGTTTTATGCTTCCAGACCTTGATATTCCCGTTTAAAATTATGTCATTTGCCTTACAGAATTTCTGAAAGCCTGAATCTGATTCATGTATCAGCACAGTGTCATCTAACATGTTCCTCTGTCTCCCATATTTTCCATAAACTAATATTAATTTCTAGATGCTTGAGCACATTTTGGGCAAGAATATGTCATAAGTGATATTTTTTATTGTCCATGGTATCAAATTTGGAGATCATTAATTTGTGGCTGTCTCCATTTTTGTGATGTTAACATAAGAAAGATCAGTGGATTCAAGTGCTATCAGACTGATACAGTCACTGCAAACTTTATACAACGTTTTAGCTGGTCATTAAAAAGCTATGATCATTGATTTAGATTTGTTATTTCATTAGTGGTTGCAACCACATTTCTAGACTTATTCTTTTTGTTGTTGTTGTTAAAGATGGAGAGAATGAGAGAGAAAGAGAGAGCTGGTTTTATTTATTTTTTCATGTGGTTTCTGTTATTTAGACACTTAGCTGTGTATATGGTGCTGGGGTTTGAACCTAGGTTCTTGCGTATGCCTCGCAAGCATGCTAACCCCTGAGCCACTGCTCTACCCCCTTATTCTTAACGTTCTTCTCTGTTCAGTATTTCAGTTTCTGCCTTTGTATTTACATTCATGAGAAATATGATATAACACTATTTGAGTCGTTTAGAAATAAGTTTTTAGTAAAAAGTATTTTGCTAATGCTGCTCAGAAAATAGACATGCATCCATATTTTGTACCTCTTAAGTACCAGTAATTGTATTAGGACTGGTAAATTTACTTCAACTTTCTCTATATGGCTCGAACATCATCATTATTGGTACTGTAACTAAAGCTGGGGCAGGTCAGCCTATAATTAACTCAGACTGCAGCAAGGACTATACATCACAGGATTTTAAAATAATTGGCTATTATTTGTTCTTTTCAATTTTAAAAAAGGCAAAAATAAATAAAATCACACACGTAAACCCCCACTCCTCATCCTTAGATTATAAGCAGTCCATTAAAGCAAACCAGTGTATCAAAACTATTTGATGGTGGGCAAAATGTGTAATTTTTAACATAAGATTTTTTTTCTAAGCTGTGAAAATCTGTAGTTCAGAGGCCTTTCTCTTCTTCAGTTATAGAGTGTTTTCCTCCCCATTTAATTGTGGAGTAACATAATAGCACAGTGAAAAAAATCTGTGCAAAAACAGATTAGATTGATTTATTATTAAATAGATTGTGACGCCTCAGGGAGGAGAGCTCTAATAACAGTTCAGAAATAACCAAGTCTGGAAAACTTATCAGGTTTTTCCTTTCTCCCTAGGCAGATATGCCATGTTCGTTTTTACAGGAAGTTGATTAACTACTGAAAATGCACTAATGGATAGCCTTCAATTTTAGGTAGATAATCACATTTTCAATTTCCTTTTCCATATATCATTGGGTGAGGGCTGTATTCAGTAGTTCTCTGAAGGGTTAAGGAAACATCCCACCATACACATCACTCTCTGTGCTTAACCTGACAAATGAAAATGAGAATGCGTGTTTAATTTGAATGTTCTTTTATTTCATTGTGAAGATTGAAGCATTTAAATGAAGGAATTTAAAATTTTTCTCTGTACTAATTAACTGAAGAAAGTGCATTAGTTGTGATACATTTTTCAAGGTTGTTTTCCAGAATTCTTGAATTAATATGTATATTACTTCTTATACCATGTTTTTGATGAACCAAAAATAAAAACAGTTGCAAGTGTTTCGGGATAGGAGAGACCAAACAGAGGTGGCAGAGGTGGGGCTGGAGGACAGGGCCTTTATAGCTGTTTTCCTACAGCAAGCAGTTTTCACTTAGGCAGCATGTACTGAGAGTGGTGAGGTGGGGGGTGCTAAGGCCTACACAAAGCACTTGCTGATACCAACGGAAAATCAATAGGAAAATAATACATTAGAGGACAGTGCCATCCTAATCTTAGATTCAGGTGAATAATAATAATAATAATAATAATAATAATAATAAAAATAATAATAATAGGCAAATTAAAAATCCACAATACCACCAAGACCAAATATCAAACTCAGATGATATTTTAAAAAATACATTTCAAAGTTACATTGATTACAGAAAAAAAAGTAATGATAGAACTAAAAAGAATAGGCCAAATTATTCATTAGAAAAATGAGCAAAGAATATAAATTGAAGAGGAAACACAGATGGGCCATAGCACATACATGCAAAATGCTCAACTCCACTAATTAGTGAAAAGATGCAAAACAATCTAACATTAGATTGGTAAAAATTAAAGTATTAATTTCTCAGCATTAAATGTTGAGCAAGAAGGAAAAGAATGGAAAAACTATTTGATGGTGGGCCAATAGAGGAGGAATGACAAAGGAGGGAAAAAGAAGGGGATAGAACTTTGAAATTTACACACTGCCCAACATGGTGCATTATGGAGCTACTTCAGAATGAAACTGAGCAAGGTCTAGAAAAATAAAAAATGTCCATTCATTATGAGAGAAACATTTCATTTTCTAGAATCGTATGTATGTGAATAGGAGAGGCATGCAAAAAGGTTCATTGCTAACATGGACAGAACTGGAGGACATTATAAAAACTAAAATAGGTCAGACACAGCAAGACACTTATATGTGGAAGCTAAAAAGTTCATCTCCAAGTTGTAGAGAATAGAATAGTGGTTACTAGAGCCTGGGAAGGGTGGAGGAAGGGAAGGAGGGAGTGAGAATGGTTAACAGGTGCAAAGGTACAGTTGGAGGGAAGGGATAATTTCTAATGCTCTGCAGCACAGCAGGATAACTATCATCAACAACAATTAATTGAATAAATCAAATGGCTATCAGAAAGTGTTTGGAATACTCCCAAAAGAAGAAAATGATAAATGACTGAGGTGACAGATGAGTCAATCACTCTGATCCAATCATTATACAAAGTATATATATCATGTCATACTATTCCCCATAAATATGTACAGTTACTGTGGATCAATGAAAAATAAAAAGATATTAAAAAGGAATGTTAGTTATTATAGAATTCATAATACTGTAAAACTTTAATTAGAAATGGCTAAATAGTTTAATAGTGGATGATACGAGTGTTAGATAAGTTAAAAATAAACTGGATAAAACTCAAACAAAACTCAAAGTGCACAAGGATACATAGACTATACCATTTGTGTATGTTTACAAAGCACATAAAATATTAGTCATAGATAAGTGTATGTATGACATATACATATGCCATATGTATATTTCAGGACTACACCCTGGTGGTTAGCTATAGGGAAAGGAGAATGATTTGAAAATTACATTTAATATTTATTTGGTTTTACAAAAAGAAGCAAATATGATGAATTTTCAATAATTTCATTTCTAGGATGTGAGTACTTTAATTTTGTTATATTACTCTCTATACTTGGAATTTTTAACATTTCTCAAGATAAAGATTTAAAAATATAGAGATTCCAAATGCCAGTCACAAGAAAACACAGGATTTAAAAGTGTCATTTCTGTTTTGATAAGATAAAAGTAATTAATAATTTTATAAAGCAGCAAAGGTAAACTTTATCAAAAAGCATCTTGAAATATTCTATACAGCCTACTTATATAGAAATATTCTATATAGCCTTAGTAAAGTTCTTAACATAAATTAATGATATATATGCATAGTTAAAAATTCTAATGATTGAGTGGAGGTTAGTAGTATAATTCTTATATTAATTCAAAAATTCATTACTGTTAAATAATTTAAGATTAGTAACTATAGAATGTGAACTATGAAAAATTGGAGAAAATGGAATAACATTATTTTAATTAAAATGGTTCTTTAAAAGATAATTAAGCAATGGGATAGTACATATATTTTAGATGTATGGGCCTCTAAATTTTTTATTTTTTATTTTATTTTTATTTTTATTTTTTATTCAGAAATGTATTTGTTGAACAATCAAAAAAGCTTCTAACAAAATAATATAATATATATAAATTCTGAAAATTAGATTTACCCAAGAGACCCCCCCCAAGTATTTTCCTCTTCATTAATTAGAAAAATTAATACAACTGGGCTGCCTCTAAGTTCAACCAAATATACAACAGCCATACAATAATCTGAAACTTTGATGATGCTAACTATAATTGATTTTTTTCCTCCCAATCACATCACCCATTTAACATTTTAAAATGCTCTAAGGGATGGCTAATTCATTTTGGAATATTTATTCACTATGATTAAAATGCTTTGCTGTATAATGTTCTAGGCTCAAAAAAATTTCTATTGCTCATTGAAAGTATTTGTTTTAATATTTATCCAATCTCTACATGATCACATTCTTAGTTTAAAATGTGAGTCTAAAGGAGTACTGCTTGAATAATCCTGGGCTCACATCTTCTACGTAAGTCTCAACTATTTAAGTTTGTTTATTTATTTATGTGGTACTAAGGATTGAACTCGGGGGCATTTAACCCCTCCTTTAATATTTTATTTTGAGACAGGTTCTTGCTAAGTTGCTGAGGTTAGCCTTAAACTTGTAATCCTTCTGCCTCAGCCTCCCAAGCTGCTGGAATTATAGGCATGCCCCACAGTGCTTGGCTCAACTAATTTAAGTTTAAATCAAATGTGTAGGAATAATTGCCACTTGGATATGTATGTTCCAGATGAAACTGACTGGTGACTGGAATGCTTTCTGGAAGCCAGGTGTGGTGATGCATGCCTGTAATCTAAGGAACTCAGGAGGCTGAGACAGGATGATCACAAGTTTGAGGCCAGCCTCACCAAATGAGCAAAATCCCATCTCAAAAATGAAAAATAAAAAGGACTGGGGAGGTAGCTCAGTGATAGAGCAAACTTGGGTTAGAATTCCCAGTGCCAGTAATACATAGAAATAGTAATAGTCTTTAAAATATAGCTTTCTAGAAAAACTGTGCTGAGCAAATGCTCTAGATAAAACACGTGTGCAAAGCTGCAAGTCAGCCACATTCTAGTTTTCTATCTTTCCGATGTGGCACTCTTCAGGGTGTTTACAACAGGGGTTATGTTACAAAATTTCAGTTACTAAATTTTCTCAGAAGAGCAACCACTTAATATATATTCGTTATGGAAATCTCAGAGTGTTTCTGATAATTACATTGAAACATTGAATAGTGTATTATTTATTTAGTTTGAATTAGAAATGGAGTCAGTGATCTTTTATTTGTTTGACCATTAAGAGAGTCACTAGTGAGCAAACGTAACACTAGAAAGGAAATTTATAGTGAAGAACACCACAGAACTGAGACGGGGAAAAGGCAGTCAGAGCAGTAAGAATGTTCGAGTCAATCAAGGGAAAGCTGGTTCTCTTCCTTTCAGATCAGTTTGACATCCCCCAATGCAAGGTGGTTCCAGATGCAGACAGTCTCTTCTGCTAAACCGGGCACCGCATTCTTTCTATCCATGCCTGAGGTGAAAACCCAAGGCTGGACCCAACCAGAATTTCCTGCACCCACTTCCTAGGTTTGGGGAAAAGGAGAGGATGACCAATTGAAGGGTGAGCAAACCTAACTGTCAGCTCTGTCCCCTTCTCCCACTCTGGGGGAGGTCTCTATGCTTTGCTTTCTATAAAATAACTCTGTCTACTATGCTTGCTTTAGTGTCCCTCAGTCTCATTCATCGACTCCGAGAGGACCCGAACCCACCATCCACAAAACCGGTATCAGAATTCCCAAAGAGCTTTACCTACCCTGCACTTAAAAATAAATCAACACTGACACAATTAACAAGGATTGAGCAAAACAGAAAGCTAGGGAGAAACGAAAGGAGGCAGACCATGCAAAGCAGCAGCATGATGGATAAGTAGGCTGGTGAAAGTGAATGTCCCTTGTGTTTTCCATTCCCCAAACGACAAATGCCGGGAGCCCCTTAAAAACTAACACAGTAACCTATACCTGTAAGCCCTGTGACTCTAGAGTCCGAGGCAGGAGGATCTTGAGTTCCATGCCTGCCTAGGCAACTTAACAAGGTCCTAGCTCAAAACAAACAAACAAACAAACAAACAAACCAAGAAACATGCGTGCAGGGGTAACAGGGCTTAATCCCAGCATTGCAGGGGAAAAAAAAGAAACTAAGCCCAAACCCGAAACCAAATCAAACCAAACTCAAACTTGAGAAACAGCAGCAGACTTCACAATAACCAGTGCTGAGTGACAAACAAAATAGTACATCTACATAATAGAATATTATTTGGAAATGAAAAGGCAAGCTACAACATGGATGAACCTTGAAAACACCATGCTAAGTAAAGACGTGACACTAAAGGCCATATATTGCATTAACTATATATATATATATATATATATATATATATATATATATATATATATATTAAATGTCCAGACAGGTAAATCCACATAGACACAAAGTAAATTCGTGGTTCCAAGGGCCTTTGGAAGGGAGAGAATGCTACTCTGTAAGAGGGTTTCTTTATGGGGTAATGAAATGTTCTAAAATTAGATAGTGGTGATAGTTGTATAACTCTATGAATACATTAAAAACACTGAATTGTCAATTCAAAAATATGATTTTTAAGGAATGTAAAAGACACCTCAATAAAACATTTTTAATTAAAAAAAAATCTCAGGTTTTGGCTAGTGAGAGCACTGAAAGTGAACGGGACAGAACATTATCAAACATCTTCATGAAGTATGTCAATTAAGTAACAACTATCGAGGGACAAACATTTCATCTTATTTTATATATTTTTAAAGAGAGAGGGACAGTGACAGAGAAAGAGAAACAATTTTTATTTAGTTTTTCATGTTGGCTTTTGTTGCTCTGAGACTTTGTTGTGTGCGTGGTGCTGGGGTTTGAACTCGCATACTTGCGCATGCGAGGCAAGCGCCGTAACCAGTGAGCCACTGCTCCAACCCAGATTTCATCTTCTCAAAGACTCATTTTAAAATAATGCATTATTTGAGGAGGCTCATTTCACAATGACTTACAAATATTTACTGAAGAAAAGTTTTGAACCGTGAAAAAGCCTTTTTTCCACTGTCAGTCCTAAAACATTTTTAGAATTATCAACGGAAACCTGATGGGCACCAGTAGATGACCTGATGAAGTGTAAAAGAAAAAATACATAAATAAAAATAAATCTGAAATGGCTGCGGGGAATCAAATCTTTTTATTGGGAAAAAAGCCCAGATATTTTTTCTTAAGTGCCAATAAGAAGACTATTTGTTAAGATTTATGACCTTTTCTGAAATCAATATACAATTCTATTTTAACAGAGCTTTAAACTAACTGAAAAGGAAGAGATAATCTCAGGGAGAATATGATGTAATTTCAACATTGCCACTCATTTCCTCCTTATTCAATTGATATGGACAGGATTTTTCTATGTCGAGTAGCTTTCAAATACCAAACAAGCAGCCAGTTAAAGAACAATACGAAGGGACTGCTTCCAAACAGTATAATCAAATTTATAATCATGTACAAATAGCCAAAATGAAAAATTAAAACTGCTTTACTTCCAAAGGTTGCTATTAATATGTTCTATAATTATTTAAGGATTCATTTTTTAATGATCTCTTTTTTACTTTAATAGTAATGAAAATTTAGTGTTTCATCTTACTATACACGAACAATTCTCTGATTTGCAAGATAAAATATTTGGATCAAATTTATTGCCTGCAAAGAAATCAACTTTCTCTTTCATTATCTAAAACTTATTTAGAAGTAACTGAGAAACAAATAGAAATTAAGATGAAATTTTGGAGAATGGTAAGAGTTCAAGTCTCTTGTTAGGAATCATTTTGAAATTTTGGTGATAGCTTCTGGAATTCTAAGATGAAATATTTTCATATTCTGAAATTTCAATTTTAACTATATTTCCTGTTCTTCCACACTTTGGTTACCCAATGAGATGAACAGCTAACGTAACTTCTCTGCTTGCAGGAAATGTGAACACAGGCCATACCTTGTATACTTGGAAGTCTGAATTCACTTTGGAATATTACCTTGGTCAAGTCTTCCACCCATATTGAACTTAACCATTGGAAGCTATAGTAATCTTTAAGTGTTGCCAAATTAGCATCCAATTAATGCCCCAAGCTATTAACTGCCTTGGGAATTTCTCTGATAAGTGGGAGCGGCTAAAAGTTGTCTAGGGACTAGGCTTGGCATATCAAAGAGGCACTTCAAGAACAAGTTAAAAAGTTACAAGGGAATTTACCTTAAATGAAAGAAAAAAAATTTAAGAGAAAGGCAGCTAGCAAACTTTCAAAAGTCTGCATCATTTTTGGGGGGGGGTTTTCACAAAAATGTTGTCTATGTTGGTAGTAGTGGAGGCCTCACAATTGTACATCAAAAGTACTAACTGAAGATCATAAATTATGCTATCAAGAAGTGCATTTTATTGTAACGTCATATACCTGACTTAAAAATATAGTAGTTATCTGAGTGGCAGAATCTTTGTATTTTCTTGCACTTTAAGAATTAAGCGGATTATTATTTAGCTCCAGTCAATAAGATACAGATTAAGAATATGACCTTGGCCACCAAGTTCCCTTCCTTCACGTTGGGAACACAAAGGGAAGATGAAGTTGCAGAGTAAGCACATGGGCGCAGAGTCCAGAGGTTTCTCACTGTGGGGTATTGGGTCCTTTTACTGTTGTCCCATCCACTTAAATCTAAACTCAATTAACGTGAGAATAGTATTCTGGTAATAATATTACATAAAGAAAAGGAACAAATCCCATGTTTATCAAATTTTGAATTTGAAAACTACTACATACCCCATGGGACCTTATGTAAGGTATATTTCCCAATCAGGCTCCTATGCTGATTTTTCGGAGGTGAGCTACACATTTAGCGTCCCTTAAAGAGTCACTTCTGTTGCTACAGTGCATACTCCACATATGCACACGGTGATCTGCAATGCAGGATATCTCCCATCTCACTTCATAATGCCACCCATGACGATCAAGCGCTCTGTAGACAGGACTGGTCATGACAGGCTGCCTGCTTAGCGGACATCAAATTGATCCATTCATCTACATATGCTGAGCACTCCCCTACACCAAGATAAATGTCAGAATTGGCTCCACGGAGAATTACTTCAAGCTAAGGTGCTATCTCATTCTTTTATATTCCACGTAGCTATGAGAAAAAGTCCTCCTAGCCTATTTTTATAATTTATTTAAGAGATACCACTGAGGACACTGCTTGCTTCACCCAACGGTGATCTCTTAGTGGGGACACAGTGGAAACAATTCAAATCTTAGCCCCAGGAATGGGGGATCCTCCCGAGCAACCTGTTTTTTCTTTATTCAGAATTTCATAGACAGTTTAATTGTGGACTTCGTTATTGTTTTGTCTTTAGCATGGCTGCTAGGACACTCAGGACTCAGGATTCCCTACTTCAGCAAACACCTGGGATGTTACAAAAATACATTTTTGTACTATTTTAATCTTGGCTTCATCTTATTTTTCTAAACTTTATTTTCTCTTTCTCCCAATTTCCTCACTTTTAGTTTTTATATTTTGAGAGGTGCTTTAAATATTATAGGTGAGGTGAAATATTATCTACATAGACAATAACTACGGTATACTTAGCGTTCTGAGTAAAATGCCTTATCCCACCTGCAGGACTTTTCAAGGTTGAAGTGATTATTTTCAGTCATCTTTGGACATAGGCACCAGAGACACCATCAATTCCAGATTAAGGACCATTATAATATGTAATTACTAGTAACTGTTGTTAACAATTTTATTAATTCATTTTATGGAGAATATAAAACAAATGAAAACTCATAAAAATGGGGTTCTTACTACCTTGTTTAGAAGAATACTACTACTACCTCTCAAGAGTCATTAATAGAAAAACTAAGTAATTTCACTTTAAGATTTTTCTTAACAAGCTCAGCAAAGCACACTGGGAGTGAACTGCAAGCATGAGGGAACTGAGCAGCTCACTGCAGGAGCCACTCTTTTGGGGAAAGGGGTTCCACAGTACATTATTTAGTAAAATATAATAGTTATTTATTAAATAGGACCTCATTCCACTGTTTCCTTCTTATTCACAGGGTAAGACCAATACTAGCCAAACTTTGGACATCTGAAAAAGTCAATAAGAATATGCTTTTAATTCTCCTTTGAATCATTAATGTCATCTTTTGAGCAGGAAAAGAAAATCTTATAGGGCACCTTTGACATAGGACCCTAATCAAACAATATGAAAGATAACTAGTTATGAAAATCTTACATTTTGCTGACTAAACTCATTTCACACAGGAATGGAAAAAGTCTAATAGTAAGCTTCATGGACTAAGCAGCAATTTCATTTGTAATCTTTTTTGGGCAAAACAGAAATGACCGACTGGAAATAGTGTCTGAATCTGAGAGTCAATTTCCATTTCCATTCTTAGGTTCTGGTTCCAAGAGAATAGTTAGCAGAGCTGGAAGACAAAAGGGGATGTGTCCCACTGACACAATAAAATGCCTTTGCTCCCTTTACTAGCACTAACACAGTATTTTCTCATGGCCTCTTTGCCAGTGTGTAGACCTCGTGATCACAGAATCAAATAGCCCTGTCAGTAGTCTTCTTAAGGTCCTCTGGAAAGCACCTGAAAGATGTGAAAGTGGCAGGTGTGTGGAAGGGTGGGCAGATATTCAAAGACACCAAGGGGACAACCTAAAGGCAAAGCATCCTCTGAGGAGCACAAAACCCCCGGACTTTGTTAAGGCTCACTATCCATTCACTGATTTTTTGGCTGACTGACAACAGAGATCTAGGCACTGTGCTAGGGATGTGGGGGTGGAGCGGCTCTCCCCATCTCATATATGAGCGATGGCACAGAAAAATGGGAATTCAGATGAGAGAGATGATTTTCCTGGAGGAGCTTAGGAAACCCTGTAAGGAAGGGTTGGCATTTAGCTGGCACATCAGAACACCTGCGATTCATGTGAAAAGGAGTAGGGCAATCCATGTGGATCAATTATGTTTTCAACTAGAGTGGTGTGAATGAGGAAAACTCCCCTAACGCTTAACTCTTGAGATTCCGTGATAGGTTCCTATTTGGCCATCTGGCCTGTCTTCATTTTGTTTTGCACACAGCATAGTCAAGAAAGGAAAATTTCTTCCAACAAAACAAAACAAAACAAAACACAAACAAAAACAAATGAATCATTATTTTCTTTAGGTCACCGAATGAAGTTCTCCACAATGAAATAGTATAGCTCTACCTTTCCAATCTTATAAGCCACTAGTAAGCTACTAGGTCCTTTTAGCACAAACCCTAGACATTACTGAAGCTCTTAGTGTTCCTGAACAATGTGGGGCTCTATATGCCTTTTTGGTAGCCCTGCTTTCATTTCTACAGGACCCACTCATTTGTCCAAAATTCACTGACTATAACCCCAGCAACCTTCCAGGTGTGACGGGCACTGGGAACAAGACTCACAGCACAAAATACCAATGACAATAGCTATCATGCACAATATGTATTTTAAAGATTTTTTAGCAAATCTATGGAATTAATTAATTGAACTATATAGCCATTAACTTATGTTAACACTTAAAGTACAGAAAATAATCTAATAGCCGTGCCATGTACCAACCACCCCTTCATTTAACAGATGTTAACATTTTTTTCATGTTTGTTCCAGATGGCTCTCTTAAATAATACTTTACAGATTGGGCTGAAGCCTAATTCCTGATATCTTCTCCTTTCTAGAGACATCATCACTCTCTTAAGTTGGTGCCATTCCAAAATATTTTTAATACTTTTATTCTACATGCACCCACCGAACAATTTCAAGCATAATTTAATGATTACAGCACTGTTTTACAAATGTTCATATGATATCCTCCTAGATCTCCCCTTCTGCAACTTGGAATTTTCAATCAGAAGTTTGTTTTAAAAACATGCCCATCTTGCTAAATGAATATCCAGTTATTTCATTGTAACCATTCTAGAGTTTATTTAACCACAGTTTATTTCCCATTTTCATCCTGATGGACAATTACATTCTTTGTGGTTTTTCACTTTTGGAAGTAATGTTGCAATGAACATCCTTTATCCTTTGTATATGTTTTATAGTGCACACCTTTCAGAATTTCTATAAGTTTCTGGTTCTTGGAGTTTGATATCGTATCTTCTGTCTATGGATTCGTACTCTGCCAAGTTTTTTTTTTCTTTCTTTCTTTCTTTTTAAAGATAAGTATTTTTTAGAGGTATTTTAATGCAATCTTTTACAAGATCAGAATTATCAGTATGTAATGAACAAAAGCACAGTGCAAAACTGTCTTTCTTTCCTCTTCAAAGCATGTTTTCTTATTTCTATTATAAACTCAGGTGCTCTAATCTCACCTGGATTCCTGAGCTGTTGTGAAAGTATTTTCATGCATGAATAGTTGTTCAAATGAATGCTTCTGTGAGAGGGGATATACTGGAAAGTCCTATTCTGACATCATGCTGATGTCATTCTTGGGTTTTTTTTTTAATTTGTGTTTTATAATATGAAATTGTGAGCTCATCTTTAGTGGTGGTAGTTTCTCAGATGGAGACAGTTATATATGAACTCCAAACCCACATATTGCGTGAACTTGGGTTTGCCAAAAATGTGATCCTTTAAAGGTCCTGGCTTAACACAACAATTTTAAATTTAAAGGTGCCACCCTGAACCTACCCCAAACCTCATTCCTTGATCCCGTAAGGACATTAAAACCAACTCTAGGGCTCCTTTTGGGGTTTGAGAAGTATTTTCAGGCCTAGGAAAGGTGGCACAAACGCGTCTGACTCTGGTTTTCTGTACCCTTTCTATTTTTAATATTTGGGGATTTACCTTTTCTTTTGCCGTTTCCTTTAGGCATGGATTTCATTTTGTTTCTTTTCTTTTTTAATTGGTATAGCAAGTATTTCTAGCAGTTTAACAAGAGAAATTCTATATCTGTTTAGTTAGCCATATTGCCAGAATTCTTCAAAGGTTAATTTTTCCATTAAAATGAAATTTTTTCTAAACAAATTGGTCTATACTTTTTGGGAATATTATTGAGTTTATGAATTTCTCCTTTGGGTGCTCAAACTATATATAACTTTTAAAAACTAACTAATAGAGTTAAAACTAATTTGTTTTGACAATTTTTATTTCTTTGATACATTATTTCATTGGGGACTGGAAAGGCAAAATATGAAATTTACAATTTTGTGTTTTGCTTACAATTTTATTTACTATTTAAACATGCCTGAATATTTAAAAATGATTATATGATTCTGTATTTATTTATAAAGATTTTTATTGACCTTACTTGTATGCTTTATCCTTTATTAAACAACTAATACATAAACTGTCAAGGGTCAGAAATGAAAAAGTCATGTGAATGCAACTTACCAGCCTAATCTTTAAAATTCACACCAGCAATCAGCTGGAAAAGAGAAACTACAGACAACATTCTATTTAGCAAAAAGAAGCGTCTATGAATAACAGGAGATGCTGAGAAGTAGAACAATTATGTGGTTAAAAATAACTGAGAGATAAGTTATTACAGGCATATCTACCTAAATGCAAATAGACCAAGCTTAAAAACACAAAGTAATAAAAATATTTCATAGCAGGCTTTCTAAGAATATGTAATTACTAAGAAAGAAATCTACAGATAAGCAGTGACAATTCATTTGGAGTGTATGATACTAATTTTTATAATAATGATGTTAAATGGAATAGGCCATTTAAATAAAAATAACAATCATGATTAAATGTCTTCAATTATATACTTATTTTGTATTTACTACATTTGAATATACTAAATTACTTCATATACTAATTGCATAGAGTTCTAGAAAAACTCAAAGGCATTTTTAAAGGCTAACTAAACCTTAGCATTTTGAAATATTTTTTAGTTTAAAAAAATCCATATAAGATTTTCAAAACACCAGCCAATTAGCTTACCAAATAGCTAGCAATTAACCAAGAAACATCCATCAACTCTGTTTAGACAGCAGAAATCAAATTTCTGAAGGTAGCATAGCTTCTTTTCTATGGAAGCTTACCAGTGCTATATACAGCACTTTAAGCATACAACTGAAGGATAATCAATATTGCAAGAGGACTCTCAAAATTAAAATATATTGTCTTTTTTGGTGTTAAATGTAGGAAGGCAAATTAACCAGGACAGTACTAAGAGAATCATTTACTGCGTCCAGGGTAACTTAGTGAGACATGTAACTTGAGGGTCCACAAAGATAGAGAGCCCTTGGCCCTGTACCTGGTGCTGGCGATGCTTGGTGATTCTGCTCCAAGCCTACATCTTTCTAGCTGACTGGCAACAATCTGCCTTTCCACCTCCAGTTCTCGGGTGAGTCGTTGAAATTGAAGCTCCTGTGAGTCAAGGAAATAAAAGGCATATGAAGTGATGAGGTTGGCTGCTCGGGCAGACACACGAATTAGTGTATATCACAGAGACACATGAACATACCCATAACATAAAGCTGTGGTGTGGTTCTGAAATGCAAGCTTTTGATGGTTTAAATAATCTAATGATTTGTGGCTATTTTAAATTTAAAGGCAATAGGGTTGCAGCTTTTGTTTGGTATTGGAAAAATTTATATCTTTGCTTGCCTTTTTTTAGTTCTAATCAAGGTCTTTCAAACAATATTTCTGCTGCTGTGCCATATTTAAATTTAAGGTTTGCAGAGACCTTACTTGAAGTGTTTACAACAGAGGCACACCAACCAATAAAAGCTCTTCATCTGCAAAGGTTAGTTTTTATATCCCTTGTACCGTACTGCATGTCAGCACAGCATGGTGTGCTCATACACACATTAAAAGATGGTAATACCATGTTTGATACAAAGCCATTTAACTAAGGAAAAATATCATTTTAACTCCATAAAAAAATCTTGCTATATTTATCTAGGACATAACCAAGAGAATTTTGCTACTTTCACGAATGTATTCATGTGCCATTGTGTGAAGAGAAAGAAGAGAGATAGAAAAGTGAAAAAGACTGAGCTAAAGCATGGAATTCAAAATTGTACTAAGAAGCTGGAAAATTTGTCTAAGGAAATTATACTCTTCAATCTGTGCTACATCACGAAGGTGAACAAGTTCCATAATAAGAGAAAGTGTTTTAACTTTATTTGTACTTATTGTTAGTTTGATGGGATTTTAATAAAAAGCATGTCATGCTATAAAACATCCAAAGAGCAAATCAAATATATCTCAAAGGCCTTAAGCCTCAAATAACATCTCCAAGAATACCTCAAGAACCCTGGATCCATATTACTGCCTTCCGAGTTTATTCAAAGCAAATGCTAAACTGTATTTAGTTTAACTTGACAATCGTTGCTAGATCAAAATACCAGGAAAATGAGCATACACATACACAAATCAGAAATAAAACTACCTAAGATATTATTTATTACTAGATAATAACATACTTTTAATTTTTTTAAAGAGAGAGGGACAGTGAGAGAGAAAGAGAGAGAGAGAGAGAGAATATCAAATTTAGTTTTTCATGTGGCTTTTGTTGCTCTGAGACATTATTGTGTACATGGTGCTGGGGTTCAAACTTTCTTACTTATGCAATCCAGGCAAGCACTGTAACCACGGAGCCACCATTCTAGCCCTATTTCTTAAATTTTATTGAGGAATTCAGTTGTTGTGCAACCATAGATACATATGTAGTAAGAATATGATATGCCCCTGATCCTAATCCAAAAAATTTAATTGAGTATATCGACTCGGTGGCTTTAGGCTCATGGGCAATTACTTGATAGCACTGACTCTGTAAATTCCACAAGCTACTCTTAGAATAACTTTTAAGAAACACTCCCTGAACTCCTTATGTGATACTGAGAATTCTTTTCTAATGAACACAATTGGTATAAGCATTTTAGAGAGGGCATAGCTGAGCAGTAGTTAGCTCAATAATGTTGTACAATATGACCATAATAGATGAGAGGGAGAAAACCTGCCTCTGCCTAACAATTCGTAGAATGCTGGCTCTCAATAAATGCTAAGCAACAAAAGACTGTATAAACTGTACCGCATTCAGTAACTGGGTAGCATGCTTATCTCCCACTATTTCTTTGCTCATAAATAGCATGCTTTTTTTTTTTTTTTTGGCAACAGACTTCCATGCTTTCATTTATTTTATTCAATAGTTTATTATGTACATCTTTTCCATAATACTGGCTGCTTGTATTAAGTTGGACCAAGAAGGACCATGTGTGAACCCCCAAATATTCCTCAAGTCATCAGACTATCTTTGTACTCTGGAATCAATGGCTATTAGCAACTGAGGGTGAGAGTTACCATGCCAGAGTAGGATTGAAGGTATGTTTCAAATAAAAACACAGAAAAAATAATTCATGGTAGTGGATGTTTTAAAATCATGTTTTTGGTTGCCTATATTAATCTTTTAAACAAACTTTGAAGGAAATGGTTGGAAAAATGTGTGCTTGAAAGCAGAGGTGGGACACATTTCTCCTAATCCCTTCTCTCTGAAGCACAGATAAGTAATTTTGGCTTTGCCTAGAAGATGTACTCGTGCCAGACTGACTCAGATACTGACTCAGAGACTTTGATTCCAGAAAACAGGAAGCTACTTTTCCCCGTTGCTGTACTCCCTGTATTAGGTCTCATGGTCAAGTTCCTCACACAGAAATCATTCCATACAAACCACTATGTGTATGCTTGGTGGCAGTTATCAGTTGTTTCTTTATCAGACCAAATTTGTGGCACAGATTTGGATACTGTTTCTGGAAGTTAAGCCTCAAGATTTGTTCTCCAATCCTTGTTCAAGTGTGGGAATTTACTAATAACCACCTAATAAATTCCCTTTCTGCTTAATTAGCCACGTCAGCCTCTATTTCTTTCAACTAGAAACTTTGATTGACACACCTACAGAACCCATCTCAGCTGTTGGGCTGCCAGGCAAGGCTATGTGCCCATGCTACACGTTTTGCTATTGGTTCTTTTTTAGGTGTACATGACATAAGATTATCCAATGACATAATTACAAAAGCATGGAGTTTAACTTGTTCTAATTCAGTCTCCAGCTTTCCCCCATCCCCTCTCTTCCTACCACCATTTTAAAAATATGCATGACAACAGGATATACAATGACACCATTATAAAAGCTTGGAGTATACCTTGTTTTAACTCAATTCCCAGGATGTCCCCTTCCCTTTTGTCCTCCAACCCTATTCTTTTTTTTTAAAGAGAGGACAGTGAGGAGAGAGACAGAGAGAATCAATTTTTATTGAATTTTTTCACATGGCTTTTGTTGCGCATGTGGGTGCTGGGGTTTGAACCCGTGTACCTGCACATGTGGGGCAAGCGCTATAGCCGCTGAGCCACCACTCCAGCCCCCTAACCCTATTCTTTTTAGATATACTAGACAATACAATAAACACTGACATTTTTATAAAGCATGCAATATAACTTCTCCCCGCTCCCCCATTCTCCTCCCTCTAATCTACTGTTTTTTTCTGTTATTTACCAATAGTTTTTTGTTTTTGTTTTTTTTTTTAGTTTAGGGAATCATTGATATACATGAAGATGAAATCCACTATGCTATGTTCATATGTAAACATGAGAAAGTTAAGTCTGATTCCTTCCAAAAACTTTCCCTATCTTATTCCTCCTTCCTCCATTTTCTTCTTTGGCTAGTCCTCTGTTCTTTTCCTTAGTTTGGATTAGCTTCCATATATAAGAGAGAACATTCAACCTTTGGTTTTTTGAGACTGGCTTATTTCATTTAGCATAATATCCTGCAGTTCCATACATCTGTCAGCAAAATGACATTATGTCTAACGTCATTCTTTCTTATGGCCGATTAATACTCCATTGTGTGTATATGCCACATTTTCTTTATCCATTCATCAGTTGAAGGTTGCCTTTGTTGGTTCGACAGGTTCACTATCATGAGTTGTGCTGCTGTGAATATTCATGTGGCTGCATCACTGTAGTATGCTGATTTTGGGTCTTTTGGACATACAGAGAAGTGGGACAGCTGGGTCAAATGGTGGATCCATTCCTACTTCTTTAAGGAATCTCCAAACTGCTTTCCACAGTTATACCAGTTTACAGTCCCATCAACAATGTAGAGGTGTACCCTTTTCCCTGTTCTTGATTATTGCTATTCTAATTGGAGTGAAGTGAAATCTCAGTGTAGTTTAAATCCCGTGCTACATTTTCTTTTCAACATTCTTATAAACTGAATGAAGTTCATGTTGTATCCCTCATGGAACCCTTAAAATTGAATATCACTGGCTACATCCTTAACTATTGTGTGTATACCACTGTCATTTCATGGAAGTGCCAAAAGCAGATCGGGAAGCCATTAAACATGGAATCTATAAATGTTACTTAACACCTGTGAATATTTACACATACAATATGTGTGCTGTAATGTAAAATGATGAATTTTACCCATACAGAATATAAGTTGAACACCCCCATGTGATTGGCACCAAGAGGGATGAGTAGGATATAAATATTTGACAATTCTGTCTCTACTGGCTTGTTTGACTGATAAGGAAGACAGCATTACACAGTCATATAAAAACACATCTAATGATTTCCAAAATAACACTCGTTAAGATGATTATGCAAATATCAGCTATAAATTTTAAATTTTAATATTTTATCCTCTAATCATAGACTACAATAGCTATTTCTGATCAGGATCTAAAACTGGACATCTAAATTACAGAGGTATCTTATATTTGTTCTCAAGAAAAGCAAGGAAATTAGTGTTAAAAGTGCTTGTTAATAACTAAGTACAAAACTATTTATTCAGACCACAAACTTAAAAGAAAGTTAAGGTTACTAATATGGCATAGAGATGCAATCTGATCATACATGAAGGTTTTCTTTATATTTCCCTCATCCCTTCCATGCATGCGTGTGATGTATATGCTTGGATGTGTGTGTGCGTGCACGTATGTGTGTGTGTGTGTGTGAGAGAGAGAGTGAGAGAGAGAAGAGAGAGAAAGTGAGAGGGAGGGAGGGAAGGGACCTGCCCAAAGAGGGACTTGCATCAGGTGGCCTGAGGCAGTCAGCTCTTTCAGGAGTGCTGCAGTTGTACAGTATTCCCTTGCCTCTGGGCACACCCTTCTTGGCAGGCTGCATCCAGTCACTGAGTGAGATGAAAAATAGAAAGACCAGGCCCAGATTGCCCTAGAGTTCCCTTTGGTCTTGGCTAAGGCTGTGCCAGCATGGATATTTGACAGTCTTCCCTGTCCAATCCTGCTTTTCTGTTCCCTCTCCTTTACAGGTGTTGATTCAAAATCACCAAATAAAAATCAATAGCTTTCCTATAATGCCAACAATGAATCTGCTGAGCAAGAAATTAGGAAAACAATTTCATTAACAATAATCTTAAAAAAAAAAAAAAGGACCTAGGAGAAAATCTAACCTAGGAAGTGAAAGACCTCTATAATAAAAACTATAGACTATTGAAGACAGAAATTGAAGATCTCAGAGTATGGATAGATCTTCCATTCATGGATAGGCAGAATTAGTATTGTTAAAATGGCCATCTTACCAAAAGCAATATACAGATTCACTGCAATTACATTCTCCACAGAACTAGAAAAATTGGTCCTAAAATTCATTTGGAATAATAAAAGACCTAGAATAGGCAAAACAATTTTAAGCCAATGCTGGAGGCATCACAATACCTGATTTTAAATTATAGTACAGAGCTACAGTAACAAAAACTGCATGACACTGGCATAACAACAGACACATAGACTGCTGGTATAGAATAGAAGACAGAGACAAACTCATACAGGTGCAGTCATCTGACCCTCGAGAAAGGTGCCAAAAACATACATTGGAGAAAAGACAGCCTTTTAAATAAATGGTGCTGGGACAACTAGTTATCCATATGTAGAAGATAGAAACTAGATTGTTATTCTTCTACCCTGCTCAGAAATCAACTCTTTTTTTAAATTTATTTTTATTTTTTATTAGTGCATTATAGTTTTACATAATGATGGGATTAGTTGTCACATATTCCTAGATGCACACAAATTAGAAATATAATTTGTTTAGTATCCCCCCGCCCTGCACCCCTCTACCTCCCTCCTCCTGTCACCCATCCCTTGCCTTTCTTCTGGGTCCTTTATTCTTCCAAAAAAACCCAAATACAGTGACATAATTATTACACCTATGAAGAACATTATATATATATATATACATATATGACTATAGTAAATACAGTGACACTTATAACTGTTTGGAATGTACTGTGCTTTATCTCAGTTCCAATATTTCCCCTTCTCCTTGTTATTCTTCAAAATATCTGACAATAGGATTAAATATTTATGTTTTTGTACAGGTATGCAACATAGCTTGCTCAAATACCTTATGAAGTACCTTACAACTGCATCTCATAAATATTAACATTTTGCAGTTTTGTTCTACGGATCTTATACTTGAGTTCACAGAAATCAACTCTAAATGGATTAAAGACCTAGGAATTAGACCAGCAACTATCCAACTCCTAGAAGAAAACAGAGGGTCAATACACTAGCTTTTAGGCACAGGTAAGGACTTTCTCAATAGGACCCCTAAAGCTCAGAAAATAATGCCAAGAGTTAATAAATGAGGCATTAAACAGCAAATTAAAAAGCTTCTGCATAGCAAAAGAATTAGGAATGTGAAGAGAATGGGAAAAAATCCTTGCCAGCTACTTTTGTGACAGAGGATTAATATCTAAATATATAAAGAACCCCAAAACTTTCACAACAAAAAATCCAATAACCCAATTAATAAATGGGAAAATAAACTAAAGAGATGCTTCTCAAAAAAAGAAACACAAATGGCCAGTAAATATATGACAAAATGTTCAATGTCATTAGCAATTAGGGAGATGCAAATCAAAACTACTCTGAGATTGCATCTTAACACAAGTCAGAACAGCAGTCATCAAGAATACAAATTATAATAAATTCTGGAGAGGATCTCTAAATATGGAGTAGTAATATAAAATATTAATAAGAACAATAAACACCAAATTCAGAGTATTGAATCTCCTGTAGAGAGAGTGGAATAGGATTTAGGAGAGACCAAGCAAGTAGTTTCATTGTTTTTTAAAATAAAATTGGAATATTTTATTTCTTAAGAAATCAGAAGCAAATATAAAATATTAAGATTTGCTATAGCTGACTTGCTGTTTGTTATTTCAGTTTCAAAAAAGTTCATTATACCTTTGTCTTTAATTTTTTTGTATACTTGAAGTATCTCACAATATTTAAAAACTGGGAGCGAGAGTGAGAGAAAAGTTCTATCCTTTCTTAAAAAAAGTCAGAACACAAGACAGGTTGGGTTCTCACAGAGATACAGTTTTGTGTGCAGAATATTTTTTCTCCATTTTTTTATTGGTACATTATAGTTGTACATATTGATGGGATTTGTTGTTACACATTCATACAAGCATACAATATAACAGTATAATTTGGCCAATATCACTCCCTAGCACTTTTCCCCTCCCTGCCTCCTCGTACTGCCTCTCCCTTTCTTCTACTCATCTCCCTTTGATTTTTAGAAGATCCATACAAACATTTATTTTCCTTTTTACTCTCTAGCTTCTGCAAATGAGAAAAAACATACAACTCTTAACCTTCTGAGTTTGACTTACTTCACTTAACATGATGGTCTCTAGAGATCTATACATGACACAAAGCATTGCTTTTTATGTCTACACAATTTTTGTAAATGTTATACAGTACACAGATTTGCAGATTGATTTTACTGCAATATAATTTTGAGATTTACCTATATCAGTACATGTAGCTTTAGTTCACTGCTCAACAGTATTCCATTTTATGATCATAGCACAACGCATTTATGTTCTCCTCATGCAATTATAAGCACTCTATAAAATAAACATTCTTAGGTAAACCATCTTGAGCACATGAGTCAGACATTTCCAGTGTAGAGACCTACAAGTAGAATTACTAGGTTGTTAGGTATGCACATCTTCAAGTTTTCTTGATAATAGTTGTCTCATTACTTGTACCAATTTATACTTTGGCCAACCATGTAGGGGAGCTCTGATTTCTCCACATTCTCATTCTCACTGACTTCAAGTTATATTTTGGGGCTTAAAACTCCCTGTCCTTTTTTCCTGATGTCTAGCTTGCTTATGGTTTTAGTTTCTATTCCTGATTACCAACATCTTTGCCTAGGTTTATTGGCCATTTAGATTTTTTAATCTCAGAGGTATCAAATTCTCAGGAGTAAAATTTCTGCCTATTCCCTACTTTCCTCATCTACAAACAGGTTTCTCATTATCTTAAGACTAATGTAGTTGTATAAGGTTCTAGCCTTGGGCAAAGGATCTCTGTAGTCTCTCTACCTTTTGTAGCCCTGAGACACAGAGCACATAGCTAGCAAGAGGCATGCTCGAGATCACCCAGCTTTGGCAGGTGTCTTCAGGGTGAAAGCCAGGTTTATTGCTTACTTAGCTGAGGATTTTTGCTTTATTGACTCTTTATAAAGACATAGTACCATTCCAGTCATTAAAGTCACTGAAATTCTGGTTTCTAATGCTTTGTATATTTTTTCCTAATATAAGTTAAAATAACTAATTTCATTAGCAGTACATGTAAAACACATTGGGGTAAACATTACCTTTCTAGGCCTACAAGTCTCGGCAGAAAAGTAGTGAGTACTGATTATATTGAAAGAAGAAAACTAATATGGTCATTATGTGATGGAAGTAGGTTAGGAAAGTATTATTGTTTCAATCACTACTGATTTAAAATCTTATAAAAAATGAAATTTACCTTTTTGTCTTAAGTTCACTGAGAGTTTTATAGGACTAAATAATAATGTTAGCTTTTTAAGATTTAGGGGATTGGTCAGGATATGTCCTGTTCCCATGACATATGATGGCATTTACCTCCCTTTTCCACATTCAAAATGTGAGTAAATTAGTCATGACCATACCTTTGGGGGTCTTGAGTCAGGCATGTGGAACTATTTTTAAAAACAGCTGGTATTATACTAGTAGCAGAGCGATTGCTTAATAATGCATGAGGCACTGGGTTTGATCTGCAGAACCAAAACAAAACAAAAACAAAACTACTAAGAAATCCTAAAAAACATCCTAGATATCAATCTCTAATCTCAGATGAACTAAAACCAAAGGAGCCATATTTTCAAGGGTTCTTTGGCCTTCGTGGCATTAAGATACCAGCTAGTATTGTAGAGTAAATCAAATATCTTGACCAAGTTCTTGAAGTGGGGCCTTGAACCAGCAGCATCAGAACCACCTGAGAACTTCTCATATTCAGAAGGGATGTGGTCTAGCAACCTGGGCTTGAACAGATTCTCCAGGAGATGCTCAGGCATGCGTTAAGTTTGAGGTCCACTGTCCTAATGGAACCACTATCCTTCTTTCAGTCAGCTGAATGGCAGGTGTTTTCGTCATTTTCTCCCTTTCTCACACACTAAATGTTTTCCCAAATTCTGCCACTCTACCTGTTTAACACTGGTTGAGTCCATTCCCTCCATTGTCATTACATCTGTCACTACACTCATTCAGGCTCACATTAACTTCAGACTATAGCCACGGCCTCTAAGTCTTCTTCGTATCATGGTTATGAGGGGATATGACTCTGCTTTCTTCATTTGTCCCAGATATATTTGCAGAAGTAACACTACTCACTGGTAAGGTTTACTAGACTCCAGGCTCTATATTGAGTGCTTCATAAGTATTACTTTGTTAAGTTCCCACAATCAGCCTGCAAGGTGGTAAGAGTTACCCTTATTTCACCGAGAAATGACTTGACTATGGTCATTCAAAACTCAGATCTGAAATCACCTCAGTTTGACTCCTAACACCATGGTGTTAAGCACTGTGAGCCATGCTTCCCACCACACCCCACAGCACAACCTCTAAAAAGCCAATCAGACTTGTTTTTTTTTTTTTTTTTTAAAGACTCTCCACATAGTCTGGCCCTCAAATATCTTTTGTTGTTCTACTGTCACTTCTGTTTATTTACCTATCCTGAACTATTTGCTGTTTTCTATACATGCCACTCAGTCTTTCCTCTTGTTCTAGCCACAGGAAATCTCAGCCTCCTATGAAACACCACCTATGGCCCTTTATTCAGCCCTCAAGTATAGAGCTCAGTCATGACATCAGTTCAATTTATTAAGTTGGATTCTTTTTTTTCTTAAAGCGAGAAAGACACTGAAAGAGAGAGAGAGAGAGAGAGAGAGAGAGGATCAATTTTTATTGAGTTTTTCACATGGCTTTCGTTGCTCTGACGCTTAGTTGTGTATATGGTGCTGGGATTTGAACCCGTGTACTTGTGCATGCCGGGCAAGTGCCCTAACCGCCGAGCCACTGCTCCAGCCCAAGTTGGATTCTTCTTAAAGAACAGAACCTATATTTCAATCATCTTAGTATCTATCTAGTGCCCTGCAAAATAAAAACAAGAAAAACTTCCAAATTTATTCAGGCTGACTTTTATGTACTACATTGTCTTTGGCATGCTATAACTGATTGTAAAGATTTTTAAATGTATTGATTTACAAGTATATTTATACAAAGACAGGGATAATATATCAAGGATGATCTTTTTGAGGTTTGTAGAGCTCTTCAAATGTAAGAATACTCATATCCTTAAGACATGGGTAAAGAAAATTAGAAAAATTCTTGGTCTAAATGAATGTTCTATTTTTATTTCAAGTCACAGAGAGAAGTGCAGGCAAAACCAGGGCTAGAACCTGAGTTTCTCAAGATTTTACTGACTGCTCTTTTAACAAATCAGCTCTTTCAAGAATTTCACATTATCCATGATGGCATAGGCAAGTAATTTTTTAAAAAATCAAAAATGTGTACATAATTTCAGTGTCATTTTTAACTTATTACTGTTACCAGACTTACTCCCATGCCACTGCCTCCCTTCTTCCTCATTATTTTTACCCTTCTGTGTAATTCCTCAATCTCTAAGGAATCATGTTGTACCCATCAGAAAATAAGGAGCTTTGCTGCCTCAACACGCTGTTTTTGAAAGCCTAACACTTTAATGACATTTTCAACTGCTGAATTAGCAATGCCTTCATTATTTTCATTTACCTTTTCTCCTAAAAAGTAGAATGTGTGTATGCATACATACAATATAAAATACATGTATGTAAATGTAAATAATGCTAGTTAAATCTTCAATTAGTGGAGGTTTTCATAATGCATGTTTAACATTCCTTATATTTGGGGAAGTCCTAGTAATGAAATAGTGAGGAGAAAAGTGAATCAATAATGGAAATGACTGCCTGGAGTCACTGTTAGATGCAGATATTAGTGACAACTATTGCTATAATTTTCCATCAGGGCAGTGTTCGGTAGAATTAATGTCAAAAACACACTGACATTTAAAATGTAATGCCTTAAATACTTGGTTAACCATTACTTTAAATCCCATTAAGAAATTATGATAAATAACAATGACAACATTAACAATTTGATTGTCTACTACATATATTTCAAAATTATTAAGACCAATGATGCAAGTCACCTAATGTTAGATGCTTATTTGGGGGTTAATTGATTGCACAGCACATAATAATAATGCACATAAATCATTATTTGCTGAAATGGAAAACTAAGAAGAATAAGTGACCAATTTTCACTTCCTCTACATGTACAACAAAAAATATAAAAATGATAAGAGAAACAAGGCCAAATTTAATCATCATTTATTCAGCAGATCTAATAAATACCACTAGGAAATAGTAGGATAGTTTAAAAACCGGTTCATTTAATGTTTGGCTACTAACAATACAATACAATGTGAAAGAAAATGAATCTAGTAGAGGAACAAATCTATCAGAGCTAGAGCTCAGGTAGACTTATGACTATACTAGGTTTAATTTTATAATTGTTATGTTCTGAAGTATGTATTGTTTATAAGAATTAGAATATGCATTGATTAGTTGTACCCTAGTCAATTAAGTGGTTCCTTGTGAAGACTTTCTACCTGGCTCAAGCGGTTTAAGGTTATCTTCTTAACCTTTTAAGTTTTCATTTTGTATGTATGATTTCATTAACATCATTGCTTTTTTTTTTTTTTTTAAGAGAGACGGACAATGAGAGAGAGAGAGAATTGATTCTACCTAGTCCCTCATGTGACTTTCGTTGCTCTGAGACCCTGCTGTATACATGGTGCTGAAGCTCGAACTTGCGCACCTGTGCCAGGCAGGTGCCACAAACACTGAGCCACCACCACTCCAGCCCCTATCATTGCTTTCTTAACTTCCAGAAATTACCTTGGGCTTGTTTGAGATACAAGGTTAAGGAAAATCTATGTACTACTGATAACTATAAGCCATTCATATTTAAGCCACCAAGGCCACTAAATCTTTAGGAGAGAGCTAAATATATTTAGCTGTAGATTTAGTCTAAGCTCAATACATCTACACCCAGAATGGTGCCCATTTCAGCCTTCAGGACCACAAGTACTCTGATGTTGGTGGTGTTTCCACATTTGATGTCCCTCTGTTTTTCTCGGACCCTCCTGCTCTCTCCTTGAACATTTGGCTTCTTGCATTGGTTAGCCATATAAAAAAAATCAATTTTAATTTAATCTTTGTTTCCCTTATTGAGGATTTGTATATACCCTATTTACCTGAGAAAGCAGACAAATTTGGGCTGTAGGTGTCTGTTGCAGTGGTAGACCAGGAATTCAGAATGTCTGAGGCCCAGGGCTCAAACTCCAGCATCCTTCCCTCCCAATAAATAATAGTCAAACAATGCTGCTTTTTACTTGTGGAAGGTCTACATGGATCTCAGTGGGAGGTGGGGTGGGGGAGGAGACAGTGAACTCTTAGGACAAGAAATATCACATTTGAATGTATACTATTTTGCTTTACTTGTCTGAAAGAATTTTTAAAATTATTATATTGAAATTTTTTCCTCATACACAAAATACATGCTTATTTATAGGGAAATCTATTTGCTAATATTTGAAACAGGTATATTTTGATGTCAAATGTCTCTTCTTTTTTCTTAACTCATAAAATTAGTAATAATGCTGGGTACCACTGAATGAATGTCAACGATGGGTCATGCACCCCATATATATTTCCTCTAATTCTTAAAAGCACAGGCCAGTTTTGAGCTAAGCAATGCTAGGGTGGGGGTGGGAGAGGCAAAATAAATGACTTGCCCAAATTCACATAATTATAATGCAAGTAAGGAGCTAGGATTAGAATTCCAAATTCTTCTCTTTCCATTATAGGAAGCTGAAAAATTAAAGTTATTTCACTTTTCTGTTCCTGAAGGTTATATTTAGAACTGTAATTGACTTTATTACTTCAAAACTTTTTTCCCCCAAATCAAATAAAGTCCTGGAATTTAATAAGAGGTAAAGAGCAGATGCAAGTACATGGGATCTTACTAATGACAAAAGTAGAATTTCATTTAATGGGGAAAGAAGTGCTGCTATAACTACTGAAAACAAAGCTAGTTTTCTACTTTAAACCATACATAGTCATGCATATATGCAATGTATATATGTATATGCAATGTATATAATGAATGTAGAAACAAAAATACTAATTTATAAAAAGATGACCAAAGAGAATATTTTTATAAGCTTAGCTTGACAGAGACCTTCTTAAAATAAAACTCAAAATCATATGGGAAAAGAGGTATATTTAACTATATAAAAATAAAACTTCACATCCAGAGGGTCATATCAAACTCAAATGAGGACTGAGGGCAGGGTAGCTCAGTTGCAGAGTGCGTGCCTAACATGTGTGAGGCTCCAGGTTCAATGCCCAGTGCTGCAAAACCAAAAGCAAAAACAAACAAAAAACTCACCAAACAACAACAACACAACAAAATCAAGTTGAATGTCAGAGAGGCAGACAGACAGACAGGTCTGAGCATCTGCACTTACTGTTTATAGGAGTGTGATTTGCTCTCTTTGTCATAACCTTTTCGGAATACAATCTAGTAACATCTACTAAAATTAAAAATACATATTCACCATGACACTGCTATCCCACCTTTGGATATCTAACCTTACAAAATAAAAGTAATGTTATGCATAAAATATTAATCGTAGCACTGTTAGTTTGTCCACTCACATGGGATCATTCTAAAAAACTATGGTATGTCCACACTATAGTATGCTACATAGTTATTAAAAGAATGAGTTTAACCTTTATCTGTTGCCTCAGAAGTTCCCTTATTAAGTGAAAAAAACAACTGAAAAATTAAATAAAGCAACAACAAAATAAAAATAAAAGCAAAAAAACTCCTCAAACCAGTATAATGTTGTTTGAGCATGGAGAAAACCATGATAGGAAACACAAAGACTATGGAGAGCAGGACTTGTATTATAATATTTAATTGTTTCAATCATTACAACTAGCAAAAGGTGGCTTCTTCTTTTTTTTTAAGAGAGGGAGAGAGAAGGAGAAAGAATCAGTTTTATTTATTTTTTCATCTGGTTTTAGTTTCTCAGACCCTTAGTTGTGTATGTGGTGCAGGGGTTTGAAACTGGGTCTTGCACATGTCTGGCAAGCACTCTACCACTGAGCCACCACTCCAGTCCCATATGGCTTCTTTAAATAAAATCTTTTCCAGAAAATCAGAAAGAAAGAATGAGAGGGCTAAAGAAATAAAGTATTATTTGCATCTACGAGGATAGATCCTGTTTTAGAGACAATATAATTCCTAGAAAAAATGATACTGACAAAGAATTGAGAGAACAATTAATATTTTTGGTTTTTTGAAGCTATTAAAGCATAAAAGTACCTTAACAGGCTTTCATAATGTTTTAATAACTTTTAACAGCTCATTCTAACGACTAATACCACTTGCCAGGTTTAAAAATATATAACATCAGTGAGGACAGGAACAAAGGCTGCAGTGGGAATTTATATTGAGGCAAACTCTTGGTAGGGCAACTTAAAAAATAATAATAAAAAAATAATAACCTGCCAGGTATAGTGGTGCATGCCTGTAATCCCATATATTCAGGAAGCTGAGGCAGGAGGATCACAAGTTTGAGGCCAGACTGGAAACTTGGTGAGACTCAAAATAAAAAGGGTTGGCAAATAGTTTCTATAAAAGTTTAGTTAGACAGTAGACATTTTAGGCTTCATGGATGATAAAGCTCTGTCACAACTAATCATCTTTGTCGTGGGAGTGCTAAAGTAGCCACAGTTAAGTCAGTAAGTGAATGAGTGTGGCTATCCTCCAATAAGATTTTATTTAGGGTTACTAACAATGTAATTCTGATTTTCTGGTGTTACCAAACACAAGAAACTTCTTCTCCTGATTGTTTCCCACCATTAAAAATGTACTAAACATTCCTAGTTTGCAGACAACAAAACAATTAGGTGAAGGCCATACTTAGCCTGAGGATCACAGTTTGCCAACTCCTGTTCTAGAGTTTAAAAGGCTGCTTAACATTTACAAGCATATAATATGAGGTAGACAAGAATAAAGAATGGAAAGGCTATAGCGAGGGTTGGGACCACCCTGGATCTCAATCTAGTCTCTGTCACTTACTAGCTATAAAACATCCGTAAACCCCAGTTAACTGACTGTAACATGGGATGGTAAAAGATGAACTGGTGCTAAGTTTGTGAACAAAATGTTAAATACTGTGTTTTAGCCTTTTCATTGCTGTGACCCAAGAACTTGACAAGAAAAATTCTAGGAGTAAAAGTTTATTGGAGGGCTCGTGGTTTCAGGGATCCATAGAAAGCTGGCTCCATTTCCTAAGGTTTGGAGGTGAGGAAAAACATCATGGTGGAAGAGTGTGGCTCCAGGGAACAGAGAGAGCGACTACATGTCAGGTATAATATATATACCCCAAATATATGACCCTCAATGACCTACCTTCTCCAGCCACACCCTACCATCTTACAGTTAGTTACCAGTTAATCCCTATCAATTCACTGATTAAGTTGAGGCTCTCAGAACCCAATCATTTCACCTCAGCCTTCCTGGAATGTCTCATGTGAGCTTCAAACCACAGCATACTGTATAAACTCTAAAACTGCTTTTTAAAGACTTGGGCATCATAAAGAAGAAAAAAAAAATTTCTCCTTAAGAGGTTCACTTGCCAAAATTTCGGGGCAGATTTTCAATTCCTAAATAGAGGAGGGAAAAAAAAAAGAAGTACTGTAGATTGAAGTTCCATTTTTACTAAGCTTTCAGCATTACACAATGTTATACCACTTAATCATTCACCTCTTTTATCTTCTGATGATATTGTTTTCAATGGCCCTAATTTTGCCTTTTTCCTCTCCACTTATTCCTCATATACAGAGGATTCAATTTTATACATGAATTCACAAGAAGAAAGTAGTGACTGGGGCACCACTCAAGACAAATGACTAGGAGAAGAGCAGCTGCTCCTTACACTGCCAGGATCTCTGATTTTTTATTTATTAAACTATAAACAGGTAATCTATATGAAAGTAGGGGCTTAATGATATCAAAATATCAATGACCTTTGATTTTCGATTTATTAAACTACAAAACAGGTAATCTGAAATTAGGGGCTTGAGGATATCAAAGTATCAATGCTGATATCAATGACCTTTTGATTTTCAATTTATTAAACTACAAAACAGGTAATCTATATGAAATTAGGGGCTTGAGGATGTCAAAATATCAATGATGATATCAGCAGTGTAGCGATGGTAGATGAATTTGTAAGTTGTTCTTTTAATATTTGGATACTGATTTAAGGCAATCCAAAGCCCTCATTCAGAATTTCCCATCATTTCATTCTGTTAAGAAATTCCTTCCTGTGTCTATTTTATGAAATATTAAAACAAAAAACTTTTTTTGCCTTTGTTTTTTGAAGTAGTCATGCTGACAATTCATTATACCAGGAAAAGGTTAAGCTGATGTCCATGACTGACTCCTTGAAGCAGGAGGTGAAGACGGCAAGAGAATGCTACCTCTGTGACTCAAATGCCTGGTCAAATTCTCAGCAGAGCAGGAGGTTCCGCTTTTCAAGGCCCAAAGCTCATGGAAGCAGAGGCCAGCATGCTGGCTGGTGGCCTCCTCAGGTTCCATCAGCCTTAGTGCCTACTGGGACCATGACTGCCTGCTGGGCTGTGAGAACATGGATCAGAAGACTGAGTCCTTTGCAAAGAAAGGAGAACCGTTTACCATGGAGACCTACAGCCTCTAATTGTATCAGCTGGATGAATAAAACGCTGATGAAAGGATCACCGCAAGGCAGACTATGGGGTGATTCAAATTCTTGTGAACCTTAAGGGGAGAAGACTTGATTCATGAAACAGGACAGGAACCATGCAGGGCCCAGGCCTTTACCAGTCATGATCCCTGCAATTCACAGTGGAGCTCGAACTCTACAAGAGAGACAGGGCATTCCATTCATGAGAGTCTGTGCCATTTCCCACAAAAGGTGAGAGGAGAACCCACTAATCAGTATAACAGGTGAAATTTCTCTCAAGTACCACTAATGCAGTAGGAGCTGCAGTTTCCAAAGGAGACTGAATCAGTTCTCCTGAACCTCCCTTAATTATTTTCTGGGTGACCTTCTGAACTATTCATAGCTCTTACAGCTTATAGTAGCATGCACCTCCCTGCACCTGTGACACCCTTAACTTCTCATCTTTACACATTTCCATATTCAGCCCAATCATCACATACTACTCTCTTGACAGTGCCCCAATTCCCCAGTCCTTTTACTTCAACCAGATCTTTCTTGCTTCTTTTTCCAGACATACTCCCTGTAATGGTTCCCTACTTAATACAGGTCTCATTTTCTCTTCACCACTTTACCATGTGATTCTTATTGTAATCTCTTCGCTAACTGTTCTGCCTGGGTAATCAGTGATCTGTTTCTTCGCGGATAAATCCAATGGGCACTTTCCTGTTTTCCAGCTTCTTTGACCTTTCTGCATCCTTCACTGATCACTGGTGACTAACGTTTTTCTCTTCCTCCAGCTTCACTAATATATTTTAGTCACCCACCCCCATCTTTCTCTGGTTAGATTCTGTTTCCTTCATGGGATGTTTCTTTTCTACCTCTTGTAAATGGTAGTGTTTCTGGTGTTCTACTCTAGAAATTTTCCATAGTTGATCTCAGCAACAGTAACATCATCAGGTGATAATTATTAAGCTTGCACTACATGTTGCATACAGTCTAAGCCTTTAAATCTCATTGAGGCAGTGGTGTCTCAGAAACTTGCCTACGAGGTAGGAACAGTTAACATTTATTATTCAGAAGAGATAGCAGCATTGGGATTGAATTACTTACTCCTGCATCACATGACACACACAGGGAACAGAATGGGGACTCAAGGCTTACTTAAGCCCTAGGTTCATCATGTCTCTGCTGCTCCCTTCTCTTCAAGCTACAATGTGGTTGTGAACCCCACATCAAGAATTTCAACCTAGATCTTCCTGACCAAGAGGTCCAAGTACACATGTCCAGCTACCTAAGGGGTCTTTTTTGGGGATGACCCACAGTCATCTCAAGGTGATATTATCTGAACATGAAGGCACTACAAAACACTGATGTTTATTCTGACAATTCCAGCAAACTGTAACTAGTTATCTCTTTCAAACCCAAGCATCATCTTGGATAACTCCATCTCCTATCACATTCCATAATCAGAGGTAAATAGGTTCTCTTCTACTACTCTCTCTCCTAGAAACCATGCCTAAAATCTCACTTGTAAATATATTTTTATGATACTTTTCTTTTAAAATAAATTAATGTATTATAATTAAATAAAAGCACTTTAATAGTATTATTATGTCATAGATATCAAATGACAGGATTTGGCAAATCTTGTATTATTCCCGGCAGTACATTCAAAATGAGTTTGAGTAACACAATGCATCAGAATGGCATAGACTTATCTGAATTTAAGAATGACAACATTTTCCCTACTAATAGCGAAGATGATAACTTTAGTCCCAGAAACTCTGCATGTACACTTTCACTTACGGACAGTATTAAGAATGATTTGGGTGTTTTCTAGCTCACTACGCCACTTCATCCATATGACTCAAATTTTTTTTCATCATAAGTCAAATTTGAATTCTGTTGTGTTTTAGATATGAGGTATCCCCCAAAGCTCCTGCATTAATGCAGGAATGCGAAATGGTTGGGTTGTGAAAGTTTTAATCTAAACTAGCTTGAATGGACTGGGTGGTAACTGTGAGGGCGGGGGTGGGATGGGATGGGGGTTGCTGTAGAGTTGGCTTACTGGGGACATGCCCTGGAAGTACATCTTCTCTGAGGCCTCGTCCTCCCTTTCTTTTTCTCTCTCTCTCTCTCTCCATCCTGACCCCATCACGAGCTGGGTGGCTTCCCTCCACTCAGTCCTTCCCCCATGATGTGCTGTCTCACCTTTGGCCCAGAGCAATGGAGTCAGTAGTCTGACCTCTGAAACCCTGAATGCCAGACAAACTTTTCCTTCTCTAAGTTGCTGCTGTCAGATATTTTGGTTGTAAGGATGCGAAAACAGCTGACTAAAATATTCTGTTTTATTTCTTCCTGTGTTTTCAATAAATCCACATCTAACAAAATTTCATTTAAGGAATCAATGATAACAGAATCGCTTATTATAAATGGTGAGTACAACCAATGCCTAATAAATGACTTCTATGTGCTAAGTATTTATTTAATTTCTACAACTGCCCCATGAGAAATATACTATTATTCTCATTTTAGAAATGTAGATCATGAAAGTCTGAGGCAATAACCCTGGCAGATGGCACAGCAGGGTTATAAAGTCATGAGGTGTGACTCCAGAGCTCTTTATCACTCTTTCAGTCTTATACCATGACCTCCTGAGTGTGGCAATAAAATTGATTTCAAGGGGGAGAGAGGAAGATAATCATTTCTTAAAAACAATACAAGCCTAAGTAATCCATCAGGCAGACTATCACTATTGTGCAGCACAAAGAACACAGGCACTTGCATGGGCTCACATGGCTTACTTTACTCTGACATGATCATCTCCTTCAATCTAATAATCATGACTCACACGCTTTCTTTGATATTATCTAAACATGATAGCACTACAAAAGTGATATTTTGGAACAACTAACACAATTTCCAAAGTACCAGGGAAGCAGCTGTGGATGTAAGAACACAGTCTGCAGGTATCCACAGACTTTTTCACCATCTCCCATTAGATACCCAGTGCCTTCAAGATGTCCAGCTCACTTTACAGTGAGACAGTGAGACAAGGAGACAGAACAACTTCAGTGGGTCTTGGGACTCTTGACATCACAGATAAGATAGATAAATGCAATACAAAAAAAAAAAAAAACCCCAAAAACCAGAAACAACAACAACAATAACAACAACAAAACCCAAAAAACAAGAAGAGCAACATTGTTCCATTTATCTATCTGCATTTCTCCATTCTGAATTTTCCATGAGTTCTGTTTTTAAGCTTATTACTGTCAATATATCTGATTGAGAAAGAAGCTAAACAAGTCCCAGGTGAGACTGCACCATAGCAACAGGCCTGCCATGAATTCTTTGGGGAGCAGAATTTCACAGAAGTATTTGATTGCCTATTCACACTCTTGATTACAGCACACTGAGCTGTTAAGCAAAATTGTAAGTCATTAGTGTATTGAAGGAACTTTAAAAAAATAAACTACCCTGTGTGAAGATACTTTTCACATATACGTTCACATTGGGATGCGTTTAATTGTTTCTAACCCATTTCCTTTTTAGTTAGAAAACAAGGGAAGTAAATTTAAACCTTTTCAGGAATTTATAATGCCACAGTATAGTAATGGGATAAATAAGGCATTACTTCCCTCCCCCCACGACCTTGTTTTAGAGAATGTGCATGAGAGAGAAAGAGTTACAGTTTTTTATTTTTTTCATCTGGTTTTTGCTTTTCCTCCACTTAGTTCTGGCATGTGGTGCAAGGGATTGAACCAGGGTCCTACCGCAAGTCAAGCAAGCGTTCTACTGCTGAGCTACCACTCCAGCCCAAGGCTTTACCCTTAATCATTGGTAAATATAAAATCTTTGCTCCAGTGTATAAATATTTCTTTCATCTTCCATTTTGATTATGGCAGCATATAAATGTACTGTTCTTTGGATTTGATCAGGAATTTCAAAGTATCTTGAGTTAGAGCAATAGTGCCAAAATAAGCTAAAAAACCAACCTCGGTTTTGGGGTAGACTTGCTTGTGCTTTGTCTATTAGCTCGGCTGAGATCACACATTGAGAACAAAAAAACAGGCCATAGAAGAAAATACCATTTTCTGTCTATGGACTGTACAACTCCAAGTATCAACTACACTACAAATCATATCACATCCAAAAGTGAGACAAGATGAGGATACAGATGGCATGGGCAAAGCCCATTACAGCCATCAGACAATCAAGAAAGGCAAACACAGATGAGCGTGGATTACTATTATGGTCTTTCTTCATGTGCATATACAGCACATTTAACCAACATTTCCCACATTTGGCTATCAACTGTGTTGAGATAGAGAAAAGGTTTCAGAAATATTTAGATTAAAGAACAGAGAAGCATTTAGTGAAGTTATTTTTATACAACCAATTTCATTTATGCTAATAGAGATGCCCAGTGGTGTGAATCTAATCCAAATTATTTACATTTGGATGTACAATGCATGATTTGCTTTTGTAGCAGATTTGCCTTTCTAATTACATTTTGCTTTGTTATTAAAGTCAGTTTACATTTCCTTAATATACATCTGCTTCATGTGGAAGGTGATGTTCCTGAAGCCTGCTGGGAAAGAGTACAGCTGGCTCATAGTTACAAATCCACCAGAGACAAAAAGAAAAAAATAAAATAAAATCAACTGAATAACCTCAAACTTTAACTACTTTATAAGCACTTAAAATGTATGTAAGAATGATATGGGTTATGTGGTATTTGCATAAGTCATTTTAGCTGATGTTGCATTTGGTCTTAGAAGCCTGGGAAGCTTCTTGAACAATCCAGAGAACAAAAACAAAGTATCATTTTCACTAAATAAAACATGTACTTATGTTTAATCAGTTCAAAGTGTCTTTAAAAAAGAGACGACATGCTTAGAATATATTCACACAATCAGAATACTTAGGTCTTTATTTTATATAAGATAGCAAATATACTGGAAACATGCAACGGGGCAAGTACTAGTAGTGCCCATCTGTTTTTGCTGGCATCATTTTATCTTTCTGCTACAGGGCATTCTGATTTTTCTCAGGGGAAATCTACCTTTCCTATTCGTGGACCAGAGAGATGAGGTTGGCATGTCAAGAATAGGGTTGGCTAAGGAATAGAGAAAGTGGGAAGGCCAATGGCACAGGAATTTTTATTGAAGAATTACTTTGTGTTGAGTACCAACAAAGAGAACTGAAGGACAAGAGTGTGTGATCTAGGAATACAGTGTTTAAAGGAAAAAGTCACTTGAGATGAGAAAACCAGGGGGAGGGGGGACTGCTCTACTAGAAATGGGGACTACCAAGGTACAATCTCAAGTCACCTAGAGACTTGAGGCAAGAGGTGCACTATAGAAGGTGGACGTGAATTGGAAGCTGAATAGCCAACGAGAAGATGAGTAACCCAAAGGCTAAAGAATGACAGTGTGGAGGAAGAGGAGTTGGTACTGTCAGCCATAGAAGTTTCAGGGACTTGTGCAACATTGGTATATATAACAACTATGCCGCAAGCAGAATGCTGACACAACTGGGGAAACCCAGAGGATAAAAGAATAATCAGATGCCCTGAAAGTGAAATGGGTAGTTGACAGGACAAATGGATAGGTGTGAAGCTCTGATGAATGAAGTAAACACAACGTGAGGCATGGGAGATTAAGAGGCTATTCGCAGGTTACCAGGTGAAGAAGAAGAAGAAGAAGAGAGAGGAAGGAAAAGGAAGAAGAAGGAAAAAGGAAGAAAGAAGAAGAAAAATAAAACCCTTTACTTTTAATGTTCCTATTTGACAGCCAAAGCCAGTAACTCCTACCTGTCCCTATATTACAATTACAGTACTGAGATAACAACCTGAAAAGATTACCAAACGCATATTGGAAAGAAGAAAGTGAGAGATCAAGGCAGGCAGAAGTAGGGGAAGATCAAGTGCAAAGGCCCCTGGAGGGCATCTGGTCTGATTTTACTAAGGAAACCAGTATGACTAAAATAGTGAATGAGAAAGAGAGAAAGGCGGCATAGAGAAATTCTGTTTGGTCATAGAAATCTGAGAGGGCACTGAAGGACACTAGCTTCTACTCTGAGGAGGAAGACTTTGGTAGAAGAGTGCCCGAGTTTGACTGCTCTTTTAACACTATTCTCTGTTGAGAATAGAATATAAATGGAAGAGGGAATAGGAAGAACAATTAGGAGCTTCTGGTAGTCTAGGTTAAAGAGGATATCAGATTGGTGGTGATGGGGAAAAGGAGCAGTTGGATTATGGTTGGATATATATACATATACATACATACACACACACTGGGGATTTGGCCCAGGGGTGTTAACCACTGAGGCATATCCCCAGTCTTTTTTTTTTTTTTTCAGGGCTGAGGATCAAACTCGGGACCTCGTGCATGCTAGGCAAGCGCTCTGCCACTGAGCTAAATCCCCAACCCCCCAGTCCTTTTTATTCTGAGATAGGATCTTGTTAAGTTGCTTAGGGTCATGCTGAGTTGCTGAGGCTAGCCTGAAACTTGCAATCCTCCTGCCTCAGCCTCCTAAGCTGTTAGTATCACAGGCATGTGCCACCACACACAGTGGATTATGGAGATATTTTGATGACAGAATCCTATGGGCCTCTTTTTATTCAAGGAACATGCTTTTCCTTCCTTAGCACAGATATAGCAGTGGGGAAAGTGAAGATAAGAATATTCATTCTGGGCTTCAATGTCACTCACCTATTTGAAAGGGCCTATAAATTCCATGAAGACAGGGACCATGACTTAAAACATTTTTCTGCATCTTGCAGTTTTTTCTTTCTTTTTTGTTTTGTTTTGAAAGCCAGAATGCCAAAATCAATTTCTTTGGGCAAAAATAAAGGTGCTGGTGAATAGTGCTCCCTCTGGAGGCTCACTGCCTCTCTCCCGTTTCTGGAAGCTGCTGCTCTCCTTGATTGTAGCTTCATTACTCCAGTCTCTGCTGCATCTTCGCTGCCTTTTTTGTGTCACGTTTCTTCTCTTTTATGACACTCATGATATCATGTAGTGCTCACCTTGATAATTTCCCAATCTGAAGATCCTTTTTCCAAAAAAGGTAATATTTACAAATGGCTCAAGGAGCTGATGCTTTTGTGTGTGTATGTGTGGGGGGCATCCTAGAGATAGTTCATTCTCTCTCTGACTTCCACAGATTCACATCTATCCTCTATACAAAATCATTCAACCTACTCCAACACCCCCAAAAGCCTTAACCCATTATAGCAAACTAAAAGTACCAAATCTCATCATTTAAACATCTAAATTATGAGTGACAACTTGAATATGATCTATCCTCTCCTATTACTCTCCATCTGTTCATATGTGAAAATAAAAGGTAAGTTAACTTCTTCCAAAATAACACGTTGGGACAGGTAGAGGATAAGAGTTCTGACAGTCCAATTCCAAAAGATAGAATATGGAAGGAAGAAAGGTATCAAATCACGGGAATAGCATTTTGGGTTTTATTTGTTGAGTCATTCTTTCTTTTTCTAAGAGGGTAGCATATATTTGCCCCTGAGTAGTTCTTTTATACTGCTGGTTTCTGCTTGTAGGATTTTGGAAGTACAACAGCCTTTTTACATTTCATCCTGTCTCTGTCCCTTTCAATTCAAGATGGCAGTACTGATAAAATATGTAAGTCTTGTAGGTCTCTTGTGTATTTGTGCAGTTACACAAGACAGTCCTCCACAGATCTTTACCAGGTAATTCCATTTCCATTCCTAGTTTCTGCTGAAGTACTTGAAGAGACTCCTTAGTCTTTAGGGTAATCTCTTCAGTACTAGTCAAAGGTTGTATAGTAGTAACCCTTTGCTTTCTCTCTGAAGCATGCTTTCCTAAAAGCAAAAGTCCTAATTTTAGTATCTTTTGCAAACTGGATAGGCTGAGAATTTCCCAAATCATCAACTTGTACATTTCTGCTTTAATTTTCCTTTCAATTTATGTCTTTCCTCTTGCATGTTATAAGCAGCAAGAAGAAACCAGTCCACACCTTCAACACCTTGCTTGGAACTCTCCTCAGCTAAATATTCAAGTCTATCTCTTACATGCTTTCCACACAACTATGGGAGAAAATTCAACTAAGTTTTATACCATTACATAATAAAGATGGTCTTTCTTACCTCCAGTTTCCAATTATATATTCTCATTTTTTTCTGAGCCCTGACCAGAGCTACCTTTAATATTCACATTTCTGCCAATGTTTTGTTAAAAACAATTTAAGCTTTCTATATCATGTCCCTTAACATTCCTCCAGCTTCTAACCATGATCCAATTCCAAAACCAATTTCAAATTGTTAGGTATTTGTTACAGCAGTACTCCACTTCCCAGTATGACAATCTGTGTTAGTGTACTATGGCTGATATAACAAATCATTACAAACCTGGTGGATAAAATGAAAAAAATTTATTTTCTCAGAATTCTAGAGACTACAAATCTGAAATCAGTTTCACTGGGTTGAAACCAAGGTTTAAGCTGGGCTATCTTCATTCGGGACATTGTAGCGGAACTCTTTTCTTTGCCTCTGGCACGTTGTTTGCTGGTACTGTCTGACTTTGGGCCACATCACTCTACTTTGCCTCCACCTTCACAGTGCCTTCTTCTCTGTGACAAATTCTCCTCTACTTCTCAGATACACAGTTACTTGTGATGGCATTTAAAACTGGATCATTCTGATGACTGATTATCATCCAGAATAATCTTCCATCTCAAGCTCCTTAACTTATTTATATCCACAAAGATCCTAATGATAAAATTTATAGTCTTCAGGTATTAAGATCATATATATTTGGAGAAGAAAGCATTATTCTGCCTACCAAAATCAAAGTTCAGAAGCACAGCATATTAACTTACTACAAGTCTATCATTTCTCTTCATACATGTTGATATAGCCCTTTCATAGTGTCCATTTGTTACTTAATATTGCAATAAAATGTTACAAAATTTCTCAAGCTATTATGTTAATATGAAATGTTTATTCTGATTTTTCCATTTACAAATAAGTGTAATTACCTCTGCAAACATAATTTTAAAATTAGGTTGATAGAACATTAAGTGAGTAAGCACTGGTAAATTAGTAAATATAAATAATTGTGAGGATTAAAACAAGACTTCTGCAGAAAGTAAAGAAATTCTAGGAACATATAAGACTATACTGTATGAAACTACTCTTTAGGAGTATACTTCTTACTCTTAGAAATTAGAGTAAATAAATGGCTGATACTTCACTTCTAAAATGTGATGATGTTACATTTTTACTCTTTGGGGCAGTGAAGGGCAAAGTGATCAAATTCCAGAAGGAAGAACATTGGCTTACACGGTTTCAGTAGAGCAGCAGGCAGCAAAATCCCTGCCAATATGATCAGTTGCCCTGGGAATGACTTCAAATGCAAAAAGTTGGCATTGCATTGTTCACTACTGGAAAGGGGGGAAGATGCAGAGAGGCACTGATAATGCTACAAAAATCAATGCCTTTCATCTAGCAACCTAGAAGTTAATAGTTTCCAAAATGGCCAAATGAAGCTATGTTCATTATCACCTTTAATTGCTTTTGTAAAGTTGACCCAGAGATCTCAGGCCTAATGGGAATCTTACCACTGAGAAAAGAGATTGTTTTTTCCCATGGAAGTCTAGAAACCAAACCAGAGTTACACTGGAGACCCAACACTGAGAGTTAACAGTGAAAGGGATAAATAATGACAAAGGATAAATAATGGCCATATTTGTAAATTTTACTCTAAAAGGGTGATTTGCGCCTATTATTTTGAATATATAGTCATTTCAATATAAAAAGTATAAATAAGCAATGAAGCAACCAAATCTATTTTCTGTTATGTCCATCTTTAAAAGGCTAGGTTGCCCAACCTGTGAATCTCACCACCAACAACCCATCTGTCTCAAAAGTTGATAAGCTTTTTCTCAAATTTCTCATTTTCACACCTACCAAATAACAAACATTAAGGTATGAAGGTCCAATTCTGCATGAACTTAAAATTTCAGAGTTATAAAACAATAATAAGAGCAATTTTGAACAGTTTTTCTCTGAAACAGAGCTGTTGGAATTTTGTATTGGGTCTAAGAATAGACAGACTCCATGAGTCTGTCAAATCAGAAAGGAGGCTGGAACAGAAAGGTCTAGACACCACTCCTGAAGACTGTAACCCAATGGCAGGACTAGAGCTCATCACACCAGAGTCAGCCCCATTAACAAAGTGCTGGTGTCACAATGTGTTTGTCCAAGGACTTACCACCAATCTTTGAAAACTTCTTTACACATGTTTTAGGAGGACAGAAATGTCTTATATTTTGGTTGTGGTTACATGACTGTGTGCACGTATCAAAACCCATAAATTATGTATATTAGGGCATATTTTACTGTATGTAAATTATGCTTCATTAACCTTGCATGGAAAACATTAACAAATATCTCCATATTTTCTTTTCATGTAGTTATAACATTGTAACCTATAGGTGCTCTTCTTTTATTTCTGGCAATATTACTATCGATTCAAATGCTAATCAACCTTTATGCATATTACAAATTGTTTACTGGCCCACCCACTGGGTAGGCACAGGCCTCTGGTCCTGGGGTGGCAGGCACTCAGGACATGCCCCAGGATGGACCTCTGCGCAGACCAGACGCACACCTGTCGTGCAAGCCCAGGGCTCTACTACTGGGGCGACAGGCACCCAGGACTCCCCAAGGACCCAGACCTGAAGCCACCCAGCCACAGTGCACATCCAATAGGCATAATCAAATGAGAAGCTCATCAAGACACATCCTATTCAAAATTTATAACAGGGAAATCAAGGAAAGAATGTTAAAAGCTGCAAGAGAGAAACATTCAGAGGCAAACCAATAAGGATCACCTCTGACTTTTCAGCTTAGACTCTAGAAGCAAGAAGATTCTGGGAGGAGATATTTCAATCTGAATGACCACAACCTGCAGCACAGAATACTATGTCCAGTAAAACTCACTTTCAAACTCAAAAGGGAAATGAGAGCATTTAATGATAAGACCACACTTGCAGCACTAAATGAACAGAAAACCAGCATTGCAAAGAATTCTCAAAGATAAACTCCAGGTAGAAGAAAAAGCATACAATCCTCAAAACCCACAGAGGAAATTCAATAAATGTACATGTGATCAAAATGCAACCAAGACACAACAGTACCCATAAATAAAACATAATGATTATGAACCACAACCACACTAACTGTGCTAACACTGAATGTGAATGATCTCAATCAATGAACCAATCAAAAGGCACATATTAGGGGCTGGAGCAGTGGCTCAGTGGTTATTGTGCTTGCCTGGCATGCATGAGGACACAGGTTTGTACCTCGGCACCACTCACACAACGAAGTGTTGGAGCAATGAAAGCCACATGAAAAACTTAGTAAAATTGAGTCTCTCACTCTTTCACTGTCCCCTCTCTCTCTTAAAAAAAAAAGAAAAATACAGATTAGGAGATGGATCAAAAAACATAATCCAACAATGGGGTGCTTACAGGATACCCATCTCATAGCCAAAGAAATCCACAGGTTGAGGGTGGAACGATGAAAAAAAAATCAAAAAGAAAGCAAGCTGGTGCTGCAATACTTATATCTGACAATGGAGATTTCAACCAAAATTTAATCAGAAGAGATAAAGAAGGCCACTGCATCATAGTAAAGGGAACAATACATCAGGAAAATATAATCGGAGTAAATACCTATACTTCAACTATCCCAAAACTATCCCAAATGTGTGGGTAGAATACTCTGTGACACAAAACCAATTATGGACCCCCAACACGATAATACTGAGAGACTTTAATACTCTTCCATCACCAACAGACAGATCATTGAAGAAAAAACAAAAACAAAAACAAAGAGATTTAAGAGATCTCTACCTTTTAAATAACTCCATAAAGCAAATGGACTTAACAGAGAACTATAGAATATTCCACCCCAAACTGGCAGAGTACACCTTCTTCTCAGCAGCATATGGATCCTTCTCCAAAATAGATCTTCTAGTTCACAAAGTAAATCTCAGCAAACATAAAAAAGTAGGTATTATCCTATGTATCCTATCAGACCATGATGTCACAATCCTAGTAATGAATAGCAAAAATTGAAATGTAAAACACATACATACATGGTGATTGAATAATATCCTATTAAATGAAGAATGGGTCCAAGAAGACATGAGAGCAGAAATGAAGAAATTTTTGGAAGTAATGAGAATGAAGATACAACATATTGAAAACTTTGGGACAACATGAACACATTCTTAAGAGGAAAATTTATAATACTGAGTGCCTACATTAAAAATCAGGAGATTGGACTGGAGCTGTGGTTCGGAGGTTATGGCGCTTGCCCAGCTTGTGCAAGTATACGAGTTCGAACCCAAGCACCCAAGTACACAGCTGAGTGTCAGAGCAACAAAGGCTATATGAAAACCTCAATAAAAATTTGATTCTCTCTCTTAAAAAAAAAAAAACCTCAGAGACACCAAATAAATAACTTATGCTACATCAGAAACCCATACAAAAGGAAGAGCAATCTAATCCAAAGCCAATAGAAGGCAGAAAACAATCAAGAAATCAATACAGCAATTAAAAGCCTTCCATAGAAGAAAAGACCAGGACCTGATTGATTCCCTGCTGAATTTCACCACACTTATAAGGAGGAGCAAACACCTCTCTTTTTTGAGGTATTA
>PVKS010001357.1:0-49291 GCA_004027875.1 Aplodontia rufa | reverse complement strand
ATATTCAAAAACAGATTAAGAATATAATTCATCACAATCAAGCGGGCTTCATTCCAGAGTTGCAAGGCTGGTTTAACATATGCAAATCAATAAACGTGATTCATCACTTAAACATAATTAAGGACAAAAATCATATGATCATCAAAATTGATGCAGAAAATGCCTTTGATAAAATCTAGCACCCATTTATAATGAAAACTCTGGAGAAGATAGGGATCAAAGGTCATGCAAAGGTCATATATGATAGGCCCACAACTAAAAAGAGAAAAGCTGAAAGCATTTCCACTAAACTTGGGAACAAGATAAGGCTGCCTGCTCTCACCACTCTTATTCAATATAGTCCTTGAGATCCTAGCTGGAGCAATCAGGCAAGAGAAGGAAATCAAAGGGATACAAATAGTAAGAGAAGAAGTCCATGATCCTATATTTGGAAGATCCAAAAAACTCGACCAGAAAACTGCTTGAGCTTATAAACAGATTTAGCAAAGATAGTAGTCTACTTTGCTACTATACACTAACAATAAAAAGAGCAGAAGAAGAAACCAGGAAATAGGTCCTATTCACAATACCCTCAAAAACAATAAAATACTTAGGAATTAATCTAACAAAGGAATTAAAAGAACTCTACAAGGAAAACTATTTTTTTTTTTAAAGAGAGTGGGACAGTGAGAGAGAGAGAGAGAGAGAGAGACAATCAATTTTATTTAGTTTTCCTGTGGCCTTCGCTGCTTGACACTTTGTTGTGTACATGGAACTAGGGTTTGAATCCACATCCTTGTGCATGCCAGGCAAGTGCCGTAACCACTGAGCCACTGCTCCAGCCCCTACAATGAAACATTGAACACTGAAGAAACAAACTGAAGAGCTGAAAAGATTGCAAGATCCTCCATGTTATTGGTTAGGCAGGATTAAAATAATTAAAATGGCCATTCTGCTAAAAGTGCTACACAGATTCAGTGCAACCCCCAGCAATATACCAATGTCATTTTTGACAGACATAGAAAATGCAATTATCAAATTCATTTGTAATAACAAGAAATGCAGAATCATCAAAACATTACTAAGCAAGAAATACAAAACAAGTGAAACAGGTGGTTTTTTCAATATCAATCTAAAATCATACTATAGAGCTATAATAAAATTACCAAAACAATAACAACAACAACAACCCCCCCTCCCCAGCATGGTATTGGTATCAAAATAGACATGAAGACCAATGGAATAGGAGAATCTGAACCAAACTCACAAAGTTTTTAACATGATACTTGACACAGGGGGTCAAAATTTAGCTTGGCGGAATGACAGTCTATTCAACAAATGATGCTGGACAAACTGGACAGCCATTTGCAAAAAGTTGAAATTATATCATTTTCTCTCACCTTGTACAAAAATCAAATCAAAATGGATCAAGGAACTAGGAATTGAACCAGATACCATACAATTGCTAGAAGAAAAATTAGGAGCAACACTGCAGCATATGGGAGTTGGCAATGACTTTCTCAGCAAGACTTCAAAAGCAAAAGAACTCCAAAAACTTAAGACCAAAAACACAAACAATCCAATTAATAAATGGGCCAGAGAGCTATATAGAAACTTCCCAACAGAGGCAATGGAGCAAGCCAATGAATACATGAGAAAGTGTTTTAAATCACTAATAATCAGAGAAATGCAAATCAAAACCACATTAAATTTTTACCTTACTCTAGTCAGATTGTCAAAGATGAAAAATATAAACAAAAATAGACACTGGAGGAGTTGTGGGGAGATAGGAATACTATGGAACTGCAGACTAGTCCAGGAAATAACTCTGGAAAGTAGCATGGAGACTCCTCAAGAAGTTAGGGATGGATTCACTACCGCCCAGCTACTCTCCCTCTTCTGGATATTTTCTCAGAAAAGTTAGAATAAGCACATTACAGTGACACAGCAAAACCAATGTTCACATCAGATCAATTTATAATAGCTTTATTATGGAAATCAACCCAGATGCCACTCACTGGATGAATGGCTCCAAAAGTTGTGGTTGCTTGCTATCTATCTATCTATCTATCTATCTATCTATCTATCTATCTATCTATCATCTATCTCCCTCCCTCCCTTTCTCTCTCTCTCCCCACATACACTATGGAGTTCTACTCAGCTATTAGAAACAATGATATAATGGCCTTTAAAGGTAAATGGAGGGCAATGGAAGAAATTATGCTGACAGAAATTAGACAAATTAGACAAACCTAGAGACTCATGGAGGGGAAAGGGGAAGGATGACAGGGGGGATTCTAGGTGGGAAATCAATAGTATAGCTTACTCTTTACTCCCCTGAGAGGCCAAATACTACTTATACAATCATGTAATTCTGGAAAATATGCACAATCATATATCTATAGCTATATATATATATGAGGCATATATGTGTGATACACACACATATACATACACATTTATATCTGTTATAGAGGGAAATATAGAAGAGTCAAGAGACTGGGGTATGGGTGATGGGGTGATTCTGGAATAGGATCGAGGCATATCACATTGTTACTACATATGCATTTATGACTGTATAAAATTTAACTCAATAAAATAAAAAAATATTCCCACTTAACAAGCTATTCTAGGGAGCAAAGTATTACTTGTCAGCTAAAGTAGACATTAAGTGTATAATGTTAGTGTTGGGAGGAATGTCATCAACTAAGTCCAATTCTGGTTTCATGGTTGAGGACAGAATACCCATCTAGGAAAAGGAAATTTACCCAAGGTTGGTTGCATCTTCTTAGAGGTATTCTCTGGTGAATATGTGTTAGAAAGTATTCATTTGTGAAATACTAAATAGAGCAAAGTGTCAGAAAGGTTTTGAATAAAGTTCCTAATGGGAAAAAAAGAAATGTCTTTAGCATTTGAAGCAACTTTTTTTCCATATTAATAGATTGTTTAATTTCTCCTTGGCAAAATGAAAAAAATTTTTTTTCCATGAGAAATTCACTTACATTTACGTCTCTTGGCTTTGAGCAGAGCCAAAGAATGAGCCTCAGGAGAATGAGGTTTTGGTTGTCCGTTTCTGCTTAAGGAGATACGTTTTCTCCTTTTTGATGTTGGACAACAGCATTACCATTGGTGACAGTGCTCTGAGGTAAAATGCTATTTGTTAGGTTGAATAGTTTTGATGATTTAAAAGCCACAGCATTCTATTTATTAGGCATAATTTTAAATATTTTCACAAATTAGGTGTTATTTCTATAAATTCATAGAATATGAGCAATAATGGAAAGAAAATGTTTTCTCAAATTAAGCTTACTATGTCTTTGTTAAAAGAAAACTTATAAAATTTTTGTGAATAAGTATAGAAAATGAGTGTTAGAATATTAATTTTAATGACACTTTCCAAACTGACCATATTGGTTTATGTAGTTAAATAAATTTCTACCTTTTCTTTCTCTGTATATTATATTATAAATGAGGGGAAAAGTTGCCTTTTTATTTCAAATTTTCTCCTTAAAATAAGTTCTAAAGATAAATGTAAAATGTTTCTACCCATGTAAAGCTAAATGGTATTTGAATTAGTCTCTGGTCAGTCTGTCAACATCTTATGTGTAAGGGCCAACCATGGAGTGGAGATGACACATGGTCTTCAGTCTTCCAGGCATAGGGAGCCAACACACGGCAACTTCAGAATCTCACAATGACCAGTAGAAGCACTGATGTTAGCAGAGTCAATTCATTAAGTAAATGGATCAAGTGTTGATGGTGATCAACAAATCCCAGGAGATAAGGTGGTCTTATGGCAATACAGGGACAGTAGTCAATTGGTCCTATTAAATGCCACATAGGTCTTAAAAGCAGTGTACACTGATTGTGCCACTGGGCTTCTGCCACATGTCTATGTAGCCTTCTTTAGAGTATGCCAAGAGCACCATCACAACCAAAGAAGTCATACTGTTCAAAACTTTAAAAAGTTACTACTTATATAGAGTGTCACGTAGTAAGGCAAATGACATACCAAAACAAGAATGAAGGTGTCCATACTTTTCCAGGGTAGAGAAATAAACTAATCACAAAGTACTGGAACTCCATCACATATAGCAGTCTAAAGGGCAACCAAAGTTTTTGCTCATCTGGGAAATCAAGATCCAGATATACTGATCAGGGCATTTTATAAGCAGAAAAGACCAGAGGAAAGGAAATTAAACCTGGAGTTTAGCTTATTCAAATTCATCTATGTTAAGATAAAGGGTAGGAGAGAAAGAAGGTGGCACATGACACTGATTTGTTCTATTGCTTAGTTTAATTTCAATCACTTGGCTTTGTGGAATCTTTGTCAGACTTTTCCACTGTAAAGCTATTTTTTCTCCTTTGTAATTAGTAATTCCTTGTGAGCAGGAATTGTGAAATTTTAAGTAACCTATATAAATATCCTGTTTCCTATCATACTTATCTACAAGTTGTAGCATCAGTTGGTGATTTTTCCTGAAAATACTTATTATTATGGAGATTCCATCACTTTAGGGTTAATTTTCCATAAGTAGTCGAAGCTCTAGGAGATGGAGTGGTGGCTCAGCAGCAGAGCATCTGCCTGGCATGTGCAAGGACCCAGGTTCGAACCAACACCACTTACACAACTTAGTGTTTGAGAAACTAAACCCTAAAGAAAAAATAAATAAAAATGATTCTGTCTCTCAGTCTCTCTCTCTCTAAATAAAAAAAAAGGAAGAAAAAGAAAGGCCTAATATGGCTTTTTTCACCTGAGAATATGGCATCTGGCTCCCAGAGCAAGGCTAGACCAACACCATTTCTACCAGTAGGAAGCAGTCTCACTGGCCAAAACACCAGATCTGGTAATGTCAATTCATCACCAACTGAAGGCTAGAAAACTATAGGAAAAGTATAGATAATGAATGGGGTGAGGCAGAGGTTAATCTTCTCTCTTCAAGGACACATATATGTCATCTTCAGAGGTATTCTAAGTAAGAACACAATAATGCATTCCCTAAGTTGACCACAACTGTTGATTCAACTGAGCCCACAAAACCAAACAAGGGTAAAGATGAGTCAATGAGTTATTAAGGCAAAAATAGAAAACAAAACAAAATAAAATACGGATGACTTCAGAGAGGCAATCATCACTAACTGCCTTAGGCCCAGTAGTCCCTAGCGTGTTGAAATATCAAAAGGTAGGAGAATTCTACATCCAGGGGTTGGATGAGCTGTAGATTCAACCAAGGTACTGATGATCCCTTACTGGGACTTAGGTACAAGGCCAATGAAATTGAGAGAAATAATGCAAATAAAATTGAAAAGGATTAAGAAGAGTTCACCGACTCAAATTTATCTTTTAGATATAACGTAAAACGTGATCTTTCCCTGTAAAGTACCTCTTTGACAATAATGGAAACTTAACATTTATGGAGCTATATAATCTAAGGCAATTTCTTCAGTTAACAGAGAAGCCAAATAAAATTCTAAATTTTTCCACAGGGTTAAAACTTTACTTATCCACAAATTCTGCTTCTTTATAAGTAAACATGAATGTTAACGATTCTAATCGTAAAACACTCCAAGCATAAGATGTTATTTCTTTAGTTCTGATCCTCAAATACATGAGTCAGGCTTGACATTATTAAAATTACCAACACAGGCTCCTTAGGTTATTTCAATAAAATCATTTCCTATGTAAAATACTCTACAGACAGTTAATCATCAGAATCCCTGTCCACCATTCCAAACACTTTATCTGTAATTCCAGCCATAGTGGATTATATTGCACACATTCCTCTCCAACAGAAAAATAAATGTTAAGTTGAACAACTCTAAAACAAAAATTTTATATCCAACAGCTTCACTCAGCCTTGGCAAAGACTTAATCTTTGGCCTTGAGACTCGTTGGCTTAACTCCAGAGAGCTTTGTTCCTCTATTCCTAGACTCTTGTGCTGTCTTACTCCTATCTGCACTCAATTATTGCTTTCAACTATTTTACTGGTCCTTAGGATCAAGGTAAATGCTGGAGGTTTATAAAAGGGTACCTACGTTAAGAGTCTGCTCTGCAGAAACTCAAAGTCGAGGTTAAGCCCAATCTTACTGTGAATTTTTAAAGACATGTCAATATTTTTTACTTTTAAAGTTAGTTTCATGAAACTTTCATACAATAAAATGCATGTATACTTTATAGATACAGAGTATAATGGGCATGAGTTAATGTCCACAACAATAAAGCACAACTCCAACAACACTCAGAATGTTTCCATCACTTCCCAACCCCCAAATGCCTTAGCTCCTTTCCAATTTTACTCTTCCCCCCATTCCCAGGAAACCATGGATTTGCTTTCTCTTGTTATAGGTTGAGTTTTCGTATTCTAAAATTTTATACTAATGAAATAATGGAGTATGTGGTCTGTGTCTGACTTCTTTCACTCAGGCTATTTTTGAGTTACATCCATGTTGTTATGTGTATCAGTGGTTTGGTTCCTTTTTCTTTTTGAGCCATATGAATAGAATTTGCTTCTTCATTCACCTAGTGAGAGACAATTAAATGGTTTCCAGTTTGGCTGGTATTTGTGAATAATGGTGGTATGAACATTCACAGACAAGTTTTTTTGAGGACATATTTTTTTTTTCATTCATTCTTAAGTTATATCCAGGATAACTGCTGGGTCAGAGAATAAGCTTAAGTTTAACTTTATAAAACATTTCCAAACTGCTTCCCCACATTGTTGTGCATCTGACATTCACAGTTAGAAAAAAAAAAATAAAGATCATGATATGAAAAATAGGTACTAGAATGAATTTAGACTACAGGCTAGAGTTTGCTACTTTTGCCTTAGTGATTTCCATACATACAATCAAGTTGCCTGTGGAAAAAGAAGTTTTACTTTTCCTTTAAAACATGTGTGCCTTCTCCTTCTTATCTTCTAGAACTGGCTATAGTCTTAGAGAGAAAGTGTTCAGTCTTTTATCATTGAGTTTGTTATAAGTTTTACAGAAACACTCTTTATCTTAATTTGTTGACAGACTTCATCATGAATGGGTACTGCATTTTATCAAATGCACTTTTTTTTTCTAAAGAGAGAGGGACAGTGAGAGAGAGAGAGAGAGAGAGAGAGAGAAAGAATCAATTTTCATTTAGTTTTTCATATGGCTTTCATTGCTCCGAGACATCATTGTGTACGTGGTGCTGGGGTTTGAACTCGCATACTTGCACATGCCAGACAAGCTCTGAAACTGCTGAGCCACTGCTCCAGCCCCTCAAATGATAATCACATGGTATTTCTCCTTTGTTTTATTAATATATTGAATTACATTGTTTATTTTTCAAATATTAAGTCAACCTTGTATCTCAGGACAAATCACATTGTCATGAACTGTTAACTTACTATTTTTGAATTAGATTTGGTAATGCTTTATAAAGGATTTTGGACATAGGTTTTTCTTTTTTTTTAAATTTTCCTTATAATTTCTTACTGACTATAGTTTAAAAGTAACATTACATTACTATGCATATTAAGATATATTTTAGGGTTTTTCTTTCATCTACTACTCTGAATTTCTGCATTAAAATTCTTAAAATAAATTAGTACTTCACAAGTAGCTCTCTTGGTAAAGTTATTGAGACATATTTGCTATGTGATTTAATACTTACCATTTAAGAATGAGTTCAAAGTTCAAGCTAGGTAAGTTGAACTCCAAAGACCGTTCTCTGAATGGCCATGTCACTTGCTCCCTTCCACCAAGCTACATTCTGTCAGTAGGACCACTGTGTGCCAAGAAGTCAAGACCCTTTTCTAAAATCACTTGGTATCCAATGACAGAATAAACCTTTAAAGGTACGGGGGATTTGACTTGTGCTTGTGAATCCAACTTGTTTCTTATTTTTCCCTCCCTAACGCTGACACGCTAGTCATTTCTGCACAGTTCCAGGCCACGTCTTGTGCTGTCTCTGTGTAAATCATACCCCTGCTCTCTACCCATACCCTGTGCCCAGCTCAATGCTCCCATGCTGTTTTCCATTGCTTATCCTCCACTCTGAGCTGCAATACGTGGGAAGAAATCTTATTTTATTCAAGTGAAATTAGCTTGAATTTGAACCTCTCTTGGGCTGCCTACTGGTATAGTTTTTGCTCTCTACTTATGCCCTCTACTGCTATTTTTCCCAACCAAAATTTCACTTTTCTTTTCTGTATTCAGAGAATGACAACCAAACACCAAATATCTGTGACTGCTCAATAAGGTATATCCTCAAAGCATCAGGTTTAAATATGAAGTGTCTACTGTTTTTGCCACCAAACCATCTCTTTTGAGCATTTCCTGTTTTGTTAGATTTCTCTGAATGCAGTTTTAGAAGAAACAGTTCTCAGAATCTTCCAAAAGAATGAAGCAAAAATCTGAAGAAAAATGGTATTTGAACAAAAAAACCTGTATGACAAAATAAGAAAAAAAACTTCATATGGTAAAGAAATCTAAAAGAGATTCACATTTGAAAATTTTATTCTTTTTATTTAATACTACTTAAAGTATATTATATAGAATTCTCTAAACAAAATTCAATTCAAATAAAACCCAGAATTGTGATACAAATTCAGTATACATTTTAAAATGTCTGACAGTCTAATACAGATAGTTTAATGGGTAGTATCCAAATATCAATATGTACTGCAATTATAATCAAGCGAAGAGTTATCAATAAAATCTGAATTTATGCTTCATATTTTTTAAGTTTCAAACCAGCAAGACTAATTCAATATCAATCTGAACCAAAAATATGCTTCTAATTTTGAACTACTGTCAAAAAGCACTGCATATCAACTTTCCTTGATTGATTATGAGAAAAACAGAACATATACCAGAGAAATTGAGTCCCTGGAGTTACATGAAGAAAGCAGTCATAATTCTTGGCATTTATGTGGGGAAATTTACCTTCAAAGAATTTCCATAAACATTAAGCTAATTAAATTATGCAGTGCACTTGTGAAATACTATCATAAGTTTACAATTAGGAAAAAGTATGGTACCAGTTTTTAAATAGGCATGATCCTATGGGTAAATATATATATCATGAATGGTTGTAATTATTCATGGATATGAGAAGTAGGATTAAATATGAAGATTATGAACCAAATGCAGGCATTATTAGGAAGTCCCTGACTTTTTACAACTGCTTACACACCATAGTCGTTGTACTGTTATATAAAAACCGTCAGGCTCATGAGTTTTTATTAGTGCTCTACAGTATTTAACATGGGCACTTGCCCTCCAGCAGTTTATACCTTGAACAGATTTATCTGTATCTCAAATTTAAAAACTCTTCTCTGTCTCCTTCCTCTGACAAGCTGGTATGACTGCAGAAAGCGTAAAGAAGACAAAAATGAAGGAGAGGACAAAGGAAACAGTTGTCAAAGCAAAGGACTACAGAGGGGAGTGGAGGCCTAGCTGCCTGGTTAGGAAGCTGAACCCCCAAAGGAAGAAGAAATGAAAGAGCTGCTCCTTTGCTGACAAAAGCTGATCAAAAGTAATGCCCAGCAATTGCCCAGTGGCTTTAAAATAAAGTGGAAGACCTAGGTTAGACCTGCTCTTTCACACTTGGAGCTTAAGACTATAAATGTTGAATCTTTGTATGTGAAATGGCACCATGTGTTCCTATGGAGAGAACAAGACGAATCTCTCAATGAGATGACTTTGTGGGCAGAATGCTCCGGGTGGGACAGGGGAGTTTCATTAATTAAGCTCGAGCTTCCTTAAAAGTCTCTTTAAGGCCAGGGTTCCCCATTTCCACCTGCAGGTAAAGAAGGTTCTTGTGACATGGTTTCTATACCCTTAAAGTTGTGACAGACTGTGAATATGAACTCATCCAACAGATAGTTCCATATGGATAACAGATGGATTGGAGCCCACAGAGAAACACTGCATATGACTAGCTGGGAGGATGACTGGATGAGAACACTGAATAGGATCCCCTGGTTTCTAGCAGCGTGTTCAATCATGCCACATCTATTAATCAGTGCACAATATTCTCATAGTATTCCTTATGTAGCCTCTATACTGATGGAATGAAACAAATACAATATACCTGGGAATTATATTTTTGAGGTATGTGGGAGGGCGGTGTATAAAACTATTTATGGTGGGGAGAACTGAATTTAGATTTCTAATTTGAAAATATTTGAGGCCTAAATTAATTTAACCCTCATTTCTTTTTTATCAATGCATTATAGTTAGAATAATTGGGTTCATTTTGACAAAATCATACATGTATGAAATTTGATTTATTGCAAGCCAGTACCTGGTCCCCCCAACCCTATTTTCTCTCCCGCTATTCTTCTGCCTCTACTCTATTGATCTTTCATTCACTGGTTTATTTTTGATTGATGTTTCATATATATGAAGGTGGAATTCACTGATACACAGAGTGCAATTTTGTCATATCCATTCCTCATTTCCTCCCCTTTCCCATCCTTCACACTTGATCTCCTGCTACTCCACTGATCTTTCCTGTATCTTGGATATATGACCCTTCTGTTCCCCTATTTTGCTCTAACTTACTCATATAAGAGAAAATATTCAACCCTTGTTTTTCTGAGTCTGGTTTATTTTTACTCAGCATGATGCTCTTCAGTTCCACCCTTTTACCAGCAAACACTACAATTTTAATGCTTTTTATGGCTCAGTAAATCTCCATTGTGTATACATATCACATTTTCTTAATCCATTCATCTATTGATGGGCATCTGGGCTGGTTTCACAGCTTGGCTATTGTGAATTGTGCTGCTATAGATATTGATGTGATTGTATCACTACAGTATGATGATTTGGGTTCTTTTGGATAAATACCAAAGAGTAGGAGAGCTGGGTCATATGGTGGTTCCATTCTGTTTTTTGAGGACGTCTCCATACTGCTTTCCAGAGTACTTGAACTAATTTGCAGTCTTACCAACAGTGCATGGGTGTACCTTTCCCCTGCACCAACATTCTCACTGTATTTATTATTTGTAGTTTAGATAATAGCCATTCTGACTGGAGTGAGATGACATCTTAGTGTAGTTTTGATTGGATTTTTCTGACATCTAGGAATGCTGATTTTTTTTTTTTTTTGCCATTTGTGTGTGTTTTGACAAACTAAAGTTCTTCTGTCCATTTATTAATGGTCTAATCCTATTTTCAATACAGAATGTTGAGTAATAATACTCCGCAAATAGAAATAACTTTATTCTCATTTGCTGATTATAACAACAGAATAAGCAATGATTTATGTAACAATAATTTTACCAAGTTACTTCTGGATTTCTAAGTACTTTTATTAACACAAGTTTCACAATGCCTCTATACAGTCAGTAGTCATTATCCAACAGACAGACTGATGCTTAAAAATTTTACAGGGCTGCTCTAGAGTTACACAGTTAGCAAATGGTTTTGCTTCAAATAAGCACAACTTGGGAGTCACCTGTCAAGTGCATAAGGTCTGTAACTAGTGGTAGCTTGGGGGAGAGTGGTGAATTCCTCTTAATTGCTTATGAATTGTGAAATCAACAACAGCTTTTTAACCCATTGATACCTCAGTTCCTCATATTTAAAATGAGATAATCCTTATAATTCCTAGATTGCAGGGAGATGAGGAATTACATGAGGCATGTGTGTCATCACCATCATAGTGAAACCCATAGCAAGTGTCAGTTAATAATTAGTGAATTATTTAGTCTAGTGACAAAATTCTACCTTGCCTCTCTGGGTAAAGGTAGATGGGTGGGCCTAACCTGTTCTCTTGGTGCTATTCTCCCAAATCAGTTATGACCTTTTGTTGAATTACTTTTTAAAAAATTAGCTACTTAATCCTTAGTGCTATTTATTTTTCAATACTCTGTCATTTTCTAGTAAAAACCTGTTTGACACGATTAAAATTTCAAAAAATGCTAAGTTTATCCTTCAAATGTCAATTTATTTAATGTAAAATACTAATGAAGTATGGTTTTTTTCTAACTTACTAAACTGAATATATAGAGCACATACATTTTTCTTGACTGAGAGCACAAGTAGAGAGAGAGACATTCATCACCATAAGGAGAAGCCACCAGTGTGTAGGCCCATGTTCCCGTTCTGCTCATCCCCAGGCATACCACCCTCTGCTGCAGCTGGTACTGTCACTGTTTCTCTTCTAACTCTTGTATCTTTCTTTCCTGTATGTTGTTTCCTCCCCTCACCTATCTGCTTAACCAAATGTGCACATCTAAAACATATTTCAAAAAACACAAAGATAACTAAATTACGTATTTCATGATAGAGTGAATAAGATTGAGAGGTGAGGGAGGATTGAGGGGTAAGGGACTAAAGGGCAAAATATAGGATTGCTGTTGTTTTTCAGAGTTATTTCACTGTAGATTTATTATGTTTTTAAGACTAGAAGTTGCCAGTAGCCTGACTTCTACATGGATGCGTACCTGTTCATGTGTTTATATACACAAGGATGTGCTTAAATGTATGTGTATGGGTGCTGTATGTGAGTGTGTTGTGTATTTGATGGATAGTTAATAGAGTCAAAATCTTCTAAGTATTTTAAATTTAAAAAATTAAATGTAATTTAGTCAACAAATACTTTTACATACTTCGCACATACCAAGCACTCTACTAGGTACTGAGAATACAAAGTTGAACGCTACTCTTATGGATCAAAATTTTTGAGGTTAGAAAACTTTTCCTGTCTTCCTAAAAACAAAAGTTTTAGTTGAGATTATACTTTGAAATTTGCTCATTTTTCAATCGTAAATTGGAAAGGAAAAATATTTTTAGGGAATGAGGAAAATATGTACTCAACATACTTATAAAATGTAGCATGAGATTCTTAGTACTCTGGAGAGAAACCTGATACTCTTTTGAAAATAAATTTAAATTTAAAAACCTTGGAGTAGTAGAATAAATTTTCCAACTGCAGAAACTAAGAAGAAATAAAAACATTTAGGATCTTATAACAACATTACTCATACTACCCATACTTAGCAACTTCCACTATTATTTTAAAAGGTGTCAATAATGTGAAAAGTTCAACATAAAGATTTTTTTTGAAAATTAATAAGATTCCAAAAATCAGTATTTTAGTATTTTAAGACTTAACGGGAAAACGAACTTGAAAACCAATATTTTAAAATAAAAACTTATTGAGAACACAAGGCAACGAAATTTTATTCTGTCCTCCATACCACTTCTTTATTAAAAACATTAAATAAAGAAACAAAATTATGTACTGAGAAATATAAAAATCTGAGTAATGAGTCTAAGTCTGGTCCTTTATGGGCCAACACAGAACATCCAAAACAGCTCAGCCCAGGCCAGCCCAGCAATAATCAAAAGGAGGATACAGTCAGGCAGGTAGAAAAGGTCAGAGGAGCACTAAGGCTCAGGCACCAGGGCACTCACACTCTTCCAAAAGAGACTGTGATGGAAACTGCTGACTGTTTAAGGTCATATCACCTGAACATGACTGCTCAGTGTAGCTGCAATTCTCAACTTCTTGGCAACCTGTGTGGCTACAGGGCTGAGGTCTACGCATGTGAGGAACAAGTCTTCTTCTAGCCCATACTCTCCGAAAGGAATGTGGATGCTGCTATGGTTCTTTAGGCCTACCCGCTGGTTGGGACCTAAAGAGAACTGGGAATCACCTCAGGCCCAGAGATGTCAATCGCACAGCAAAGCTGCCATGGCTAGCTCTGGATGACTGCTTTTGGAACTGTTTCATGATAGAGAAATATATTTCCAACGTGCTTAAACCATGGTATTTGGAACTGTTGCTGATAACAGATGCAAAACCTGAATTCAGTCCAATTAATGTTCAGATTATGACAGAGCCATTTAGTGCCTAGCTGCCTCACATCGTATTCTAAAGCTCTGAAGCAACTACTAAGGGATGGTCCTCTAAACAAAGTACATTCTGAACACCTTTATTGAGTTGTAAGGATTTTCAATGGCTTATGCATCTGGAGGATTTAGGATTATGTCCTTTATAGCCTTCTATTTCTCTGAAACTATGTAATACAGGTGTGACTGAGGGAGGGGCAGAAATGAAGTAAGTTTAAGCTGTAGGCTTTAGGGTCAGCCAACCTCCTGGAAGTGTAGTCCCTGGTAATGCCTAGGGTCTAACCAGATGTTCAGGTTGTCATCAGATGAATTTCAACTAATGCCTATTGTGCAGAAGAACCCATTTCAGGAACAAATGTTCATGTTATGTATGATGTTACTTGCATTCTGATAGACTTAAATTTCACAAAGGCTGAGCCTTAGTTTCCTCAACTATAAAATGGGTATAATAGCCAAAAATTTATAGGATTGCTGTGAGAATTAAATGAGGTGATGCATACCAAGCACTTAGTGCCACACACACTAGTATTCAATTAATATTAGCAATAATTAAGAACTATAAATTAATTTGTGCTTGGTATATGAACACATGGCATATAGACACTCACTAAAAAGCTAAAACAGAGCCAGGCACAATGGTGGATCCCTGGGATCTCAGCTACTTGGGTGGCTGAGCTAGGAGATTTATGAATTTAAGGTTAGCCTGGGCAACTTGGTGAGACCCCATCTCAAAAAAATTAAGTAAAAAACAAGAAAAACTACAATGCCAGTACCCAATAAGAAAAATAAGCCAGGAATGATGAAGTGCAATTGGAGTTTGATATTTATTTGTAGTGTGTTATCTGTATCTATGCATTCTAGACCTATCTTATAGACGAGTTAGGCTTATTGAACATACCATATTATAGATAATGTAAGGAATAATATTAAAATTGAAAATATTAAAAACTCCCAGGAAATAATTCTTCTTTGTAATCTTGTCAGTAAACAGTAAAATGAGCAGGGAACATTCTTTGTGGAGTTCAAAACAGAACATCACCTACCTCTACATGAGGGTTTCAGTACCTGGAGCATAGCACATTGCTCCAGCATGCCACCCTGCAACGTGATCCAAACCTAATCCTGTACTCAGCCAACACTCGAAGTAGTAAACAATTCATGGCTTCTCAGGGCCAGCAGAGGGTGCCTTCCAAATGATCACATTGGAGTATCTTATGTTGCAAAATGCTGAATGCATTTCAAGTTATTAGGAATCCTAGGATGGGTTATAACAAGAAAAAAGGGGTGGGTGGTTGTCCTAAATCACAAAAAATTGGAAGATTGGGAACTGAAGATCTCTGGCAGATGAAGATGAAAATAAACTTAATGTTCTGCAGGAAATAAAGAGCAACAGAGTAAATAATACTCCACACAGGGTGGGTGGCTTCCTTTTGCTATAGTAATTTCAGGGGTAATTAGATTTGAATGCCAGTTTTATCACCAAAACCCCTCAAAGAACAATAAAACTTCAATATTCATGAAGCACCCAATAAATGAGATAGCTAGGTTCCCCAAAAGGGACTCAACTACCTATTAATGCACTTTATTAGCATTTTAAATATATAATTGAATCATCATAACAACCTTTGAACTAGGCATTATTAGAGTTAATTTTACAAAGTTGGAAATAGGCTATCATAGAGTTATTTTAGGAGTCTTCATTTGATTCCAGATCTGTTTGACATCAATGCCTGCTTTCTTTCCACCTTATCAACGTACATTTAAAAATTTTACTTAATTCTTTAGAAAAGTAGAGTGAAAGGGCTGGAGTGGTGGCTCGGCGATTACGGTGCTTGCCTGGCAAGTTTAAGTATGCGAGTTCAAACCCCAGCACCCCATGTACACAACTAAGTGTCTGAGCAATGAAAGCCATGTGAAAAACTAAATAAAAATTGACTCTTTCTTTCCCTCTCTCTTTTAAAAAAGAAAAGTAGAATGAAACACTAAGAGAGATTACTGATGGGTCAGGACTATCAGATTATCACTATAAATATTAACAAAAATAACACTTAAAGATATTCCCTATGGTATAGTGATATCCCAGGACATACTGAAGACCCCAGGGATCTGTGTGCCTCTGCTATAGGATCCCAGGGGCTGGCTGGCTGTAAGGCCTTGCATTGATAGACTGATCTACTCAGTAACACCTCCTAGAGTCTTCAGCTGAAGGAACTGAGAAAGCTGTTTTCTTGGTGTAGTCTTCTTGTTGGTAGCATTATCTGGCTTTTAGGTTTCACATATTTCTAGACTACTGGAGGGGGTGCATGCCCTTCCAACTTGCTGATACTAATCTACTACAGGAATCAAAAGTTACTGTACCAGTTGACAGTTTTCTCAAGATGTTTTAAAGTCTTATTTAAGGCAAATTTGGGGCAGTCAAACTGCTAGCTAAAACAGTCACAAAACAGCATACCAGATCCTGTATCTTGTGACCAATCTACTCTATTTTATTAGTATTTCTAGTATGCCTGGAATAAAAATTTTACAGCTGGACTTTTTCTTAAATAGAACTGTATTGGAAATGGTTCTACATTTTTGGATAATGCCAGTCATATAATAAGACAGTACTAATTGGTACATTTACCTTATTCTGTGTAGGAATATATCACAAGGGAGCATTTAGAGTATACCAATGTGAGCTCTGTCAGTTCTAATAAATCAGTCCAAGTGGTTACAGTTGGGTTTGGACTGTATCCAGGTTACAGAAGGCAAGAATAGATTAGGGGTATGTGCCACCATAGCAGTGACAAACTCTCACCTTCTTTGTAAAAAGAATCAGTATTTCTTCAGGCTTAGACATGACTCACTAAGGCTACATTTTCAATGAAAGATTGCTGGAAGCATTTAAAAGCTGGAAAATATAATTCTGTCAGTACAGATGCCTCCCCCGCCTCAAAAAAAGGTGTGACATCATTTAAAAAATACAGCCAATCTGCTGTTAGCGAGCAGCTGGACTGATGTCTATACAAGTTGAAACCCCAAGTCTGGTGTAGCATGGTCAAGTCACAAAGACCATCATTACAGTTTAGAAATAAAAAAGATCCATGTTTGAACAAATTGCTCTTGGTCACTAATTTGATGCAAATTAATTTTTTAAATAGCAAGGGGAAAAGTATCAGGTATAAGGCATCAAATACATGTCTTAGAGTAACTTTTTTTTTTTTTAAACTTTGAATATCTCCTCCCACATGCAACACCACTATTTGAGAGGAAGAGGGCTTCTTACTCCCTCACCTTTCCTAGGGTCATTAATGAGTTTAATGTGAGTACATTTTAATTTTGTTTCCTACTGACTTCTCATAAAACTAAAAAATTCAAATATTTTCAACAAATACACACCTAAGAAGTATAGAAAGCTACCTACTACCAAATATTCTAATCTCTAGAATATGGTGAAATATGATTTTATTATTGCTTCTAAATAGAAAAACATTTTATTTTATTTTATTTTCAGGGCTGAGGACCGAACTCGAGGACTTGTGAGTGTTAGGCAAGCCCTCTGCCACTGAGCTAAATCCCCAACCCTTAGAAAAACATTTTAAAGCACAGATCTAGAATTATGACCTTGCCTTTATAAGACTCAATGGAAACAACTGATTGTAGCCACCAATATCAACCTGCATAGGGAAACTGGCACGCTGTTTTCTGAATCCTTTGCCTTCTAAGGAAATACGGCAGCCTGGTGGTGAGGCCAGGACATTTGCTAAAAATTGTGGAGGCATCTATGCTTTCTTTATTCAGAAGAGAAAGGTATACACTAAACTGCTTCCAAGAATGAGAACCAAGAGCAAAGAAAACTACAGAGCACCTCAAGAAGCTTCGTCTGAAAATGAGTGTGTGCTGCTAACCACAGCAGGCTGGCAGTGAAACCAGCCTATGCAGCAGCCTGCAGTTGGCTGCTGCCACTGCCTGTGGCAATTAAGGTTGAAGAGAAGCATCATCTGTTAATAAATACTATGTTGTCTGCTAGTTCAGCAGATCCCTAATTAGGTGTACCAGCTCATCAAGTAAAAGTAGATCCCTAATTGGGTGTATCAGCTCATCAAATAAAACAGGAGAATCTAAGTATAATATGCTGACCCCTTGTCTCTTTTGCTGTCTCTGGGGGACCCCTGAAAACTTACTCTTCTGGAATAGGGAGATCAGAAAGTCCTCCCTCAGTTGTTTTTTTTAAATCTTTTATTCGATAAACATGGTCTTACAACTAAGAGGGGTTCATCATCAAACAATCAAGAACAGCAGTGTAATGACAGAACAAGCCAAACCTGGTGCCAGACCATGGTTTCCCCCACTTTGGATTCCCCACGGTTCCAAGTTTCACTTTACTTAAGCCCCTAGCTAATTGGACTTCTCGTGGAAGTCGGAGGTTCCCCTCAGGTTAGATTCCCCCATACTACCTCCCTCTGGTCACCTTGATGTCCTTCCTATTCCCTTCCCCCCTCCCTACATCCCACAGGAACCTAGGCACAATTCCCCATGATCATGTAAGAATTCATAAACGTTGGGTAAATTGTTAGGTTAGCCATCTAACGTACTGATTCCACTTATATTCTAGTTTCTACAAATGAGAGAAAACATTCATTCAGCCCTTGAGCCTCTGAGTTTGGGATACTTCACTTAGCAAAATTTTTTCCATTTCCATCCATTTGGCTGCAAATGCCATAATATCATTTTCTCTAATAGCCGAGTAGTATTCCATTTTACATAGGTACCACCGTTTTTCATCTTCCCTCTCTTAATGATATTTGTGCAATTTCCTTCAAGGCAATTTGTAAAGATACACATGAGGAAGTTCTTATTGGGATTTCTGAATATATTCTGTAAAGATATGTGGAAAGAGATTTATAGAATTACTTTAAGATGACACAACCCACACGTCATCGGTCTAGATACACACCGATCACCCATCAGTTTGAAGGCATGAAGGCTATTATTACACATGTGATCAGATCTCTGCATCTTCTTCTACTTGAAACACCTTCCAAGGGCTAAAGCCCTATGCCTCTGTGTATTCCTCATTCTGGATCCAAGTCCCTTCTATGTTGTTCTGGGCTATGAATGTGTTATTTTCACTACCTTTCTATATGTCATCTCAGGGAAAACAATCAGAGAATGTTTGTAAAATTTTGAGCACTTACTATTTTTAATAGGATTAGAACTCTTATCCCCATTTTACAATTCAGGAAATGAGGCTCCACTCAAGTAACAGCTTAGCAGGGGTAGAGGTGGAAACTCTTTATCCCTGTGCTGTGATCCCTTCCAGATCAGAAGACTGTTATCATGGTTATATTAAATTTTCAATTTTTCTAAGACAATACAGCTTCTCAACCACAATTCATTGGTCAAGTTTAACACCATATACACGTTTCTTTTTTTTTCCCCTTCACTGTTAACCTTGGTTCGTAGTAATTCATAATTACTGTTTTAATGAAGAATCCCCCCCCCACTAGCCATTTTCATTTGTGGCTTTAGGATTCTTGTTAAACACAGAATGTTTTTATAAGAAATGTGGAAAATACTGGGGGGAAGCCATCTGAAGATATATACTCATTTAGGTGTACCTTCTTCTGTTTTATTAATAAATGCATGTGTTTTGGGGGTATATACATGATATACATGAATATTCATTCTTACAGCAAAACTTTAATCATTAGATGCTTTATTTTTCATCTGTATTTATAGTGCCCTAGTATTAAAAAAAATCTTTAAGAATATGATTTTAAGTGGTGTAATCCCAGTGACTTGCAAGGTTGATAGCAAGTTCAAGGATAGCCTCAGCAACTTAGCAAGACCATCTAAAAATAAAAACTAAAATCGTTGGGAATCTAGCTCAGTGGCAAAGTGCCCATGGATTCAATCCCCAGCATTTAAAAAAAAGGTGTTCTTATTGGCTGTGTAAAGCCTATCACATATACCTACTACAATGTAATCATTCTATTTGTATTGAACAATCAGATTGTTGCTAATTTTTAGATATTATAAATACCATTATGATTAATATCTTTAAGTTAATAGTCAATACTTTCTGAGACTGGATTCCTAAAATACTAAATGAAAGATATGATTGACCATTTTTAAAGCTTTTAGTACAGATCATTGAAGTGCTTTCTAAAATGGTTGGCCCACTTTACGTTCACCAATATTGCATGAAACTGGCAACAGGATTAAATAGCATTATATTTACTCACTGTTGCTACTATTGCCAGTAAGATACATTCTCAAAATTTCAATTTCTATTATTTTGATTACTAGAGAAGTAGAAAATTATTTTACATGCATATGTGTTACCTATATTCTTTTAGATATTGTTTTTCCCTCCTGAGTTTTAATCATCTACACAGATCACATTCATCTATTCATTCACAGATACCTGCTAAACTTCTATTACTTACTGTGTCCTGTGCTTAGAACAAAATTATTAACTCTTGTAGCTAGAAACATAACTGGGAATTTCCCTCCAAGACTTTTTCTGAGTATATATTGTAACATAACTAATATATTACTAATGTTGATATTTTAAGCACAACTAGAACAATAGTAATAGATCCAAGGATGATAACATATAAAGAAATATGGTCCTAAGTTAAATTGCACATTTGTTTCTTTTGTGTCTTTGCAAATCCAATAAGCTAAACAACCAAGACCCAAATCATTAAATAAAATTTATTAGGTGTAAATCATCTTAAATCATAGGATAATAAAAAATGTCATTTAATTCTTAAGGGAATCATGGCACTCTCTGGGAATTCTCCCTGTACGGTGCCTACAATGTCTAAATAGGTTAGATATTACTATGAAGAGCAATACTAATTGGAACAATACTAATGGCCAGTAGCAATAGTCACTAGATAATAATGTATCAATCTGAACTATATGAAAGAGTATGTAGATTGAAAACCATGAATAGCAGGAAAACATATAACTTTAAAATATCCCTTGCTGTCTGGTTCGAAATAATTGTGGTATACTATTAATTTTTCATTCTTTAAGTCTTAAATTTAAATTTTAAAAGGAGCATATCTTTCAATATCATAAAGATACCATGATTCAAAGAATGAATATATTTTATGGGGACTTAACATCTAAGAATATCATTTTAATCTTTTACACATTAAAGATAATTTAGTTGTATATAAATTCTTGGATAATAAACATTTTTTTCTTTAAAACTTTGTGTAGACACATTGATCTAATCTTTTTTGAAATTTGATATTTCACCAAAGCTAGATGCCAGTCTGATTTCATCTCCTGTAGCTCAACCATTTCTTTTATGGGGATTCTTATAGAGTTTGTTTCCCTTTGCCTTTGTAAATATAAATTTGTGAATTTAATTCCTAGAGAGGACTCTTTTCCACAGGTGATGCCTTAAAAGTGATGAACTTTAAATATGTTCACTCAAGGCTTTATTTTCTGCTTAGAAAATCTATTTTTAAATTATATTTAAGTATTGCCCCTGTTGTAACTACTCTAAAATCTTTCTCAAAAAGATTCACACTGTTTCTATTAAACCTACTTTCCATGATCCCTCCATGTCTAGTAGCATTTACCACATGATTTTTATTCTTTCCTTCATTTTCCAGAGCTCCTCAAATATGCTTGTCACCACAAATAATCCAGTTTTTCTCTATATACACGCTTTATTGACATGACTGGAGTTTGTTTCATATGCATCTATGGAGTGTGACTATTTGGATATGAATCCCAGACACTCCACTTATTAACTATTTAATTTTGAACAAGTTACTTAACTTTTCTGAGCTTCAGTTTCCCCATGTGTAAATAGTGATTATAATACCACTTATCTGTATGACTTAGAGTTTTAAGTTATAAGCAACAGAAAATACCAGGACTAATATAAGGATAAATGTAACTTACTGAAAGGGATACTGTATAGCACACGATTATATATTCTCTCTCCAAATCTAATAAGGTGGGAAAATGCATGGTACAAAAAAATTGAGGCCAGATGTTTGATGGCTCATAAAGCCAATTATTCACCGTATAAATGAGAAGGTTTTGATAAGAAATGCAGAAGATCTTCCATTTAAAGTACGTAACAACATTTGGTACACTGTAAGCACTAAATGTCAGCTATTAGTTTCATGCTGACTTTCTATCCCACAGAGATCAATGATTCTTCTGTGTTGTTGACAACTACCAAGATTTTTCTAAATTTTTCATTTGTTTCTTGTAGTAACAGTAATAGTGGTAATGGTGGTGCTAGGCAGAGAAGAAAACAGCAATCTAGTTGCATTTCAAAGTAGAAGGCCTAGTAGGTTCCGAGTGCTCACAAGAGTAAACCTGGCATAGATGTCCCACTGAATATTTCAAATTCTTTTCTAGTCATCTTATAAAAGGAACACTTTCCAACTCTGACAATAGGGTAAGTGTGTTTGTAGGTTTTTTCTTTCTTTTTCTTTTCATCCCTTCCCAATAAGTACTCACAGATTTTGAAGAGGAAGTAAAAAAATTATATTATATTATAATTACTAATGCATTTTAATCTTATCAATGAATGGGTTTCGCTGTGACATTTCCACAAATGTACATGTCAAGCTTTGATCATGTCTACCGTCCCTTTCCAGCCCTCTGCTCCCCACCCTACCTGTACCCCTGGTACCTTTACCTAACCCTAATATCCCTCTTCTATTTTCAGATCTTGTTCTCTTTTTTTATTATTATTATTTCCACATATGAAAATATGCCATACTTGCCTTTCTGTGTCTAGCTTATTTTGCTTAGCATGTTGTCCTCTAGCTTATCCCTTTTCTTGGAAATGATGAGATTTCGCTTTCCTTTTATCCATTGCATAGATTACCACATTTTGTTTATGTATTCATTGTTGACAGGCAGCTAGGTTGATTCCATAACTTGGCTATTTTAAATAATCTCTATTGTAGGCTGATTTCTTTTGCTTTGCATATATACCCAGGAAAAGGAGAGCTGGACCATTTGGTAGTTCTATTTTTTATTTTTTGAGAAAATTCCATTCTGTTTTCCATAGTGGCTATATTAGTTTACATTCCCAACAGTGGTTAAGGATTCTGTTTTCTATATCCTTGCCAGCACATTCGTGTGTGTGTGTGTGTGTGTGTGTGTGTGTGCATGTGTGTATATGCCATTCTGACTCTCAGTATAGTTTGATTTGCATATCACAGGTAAAGATGCTGAACTTTTTTTTCATACATTTCTTGGCCACTTACACTTCTTTTGAGAAGTGTCTGTTCAGATCACTTGTGCATTTTTTGTTAGATTGTTTTGTTAAGTTTTTTGAGTTTTTAATGTATTCTAGATATTAATCTTCTATCAGACTCACAGCTGGCAAAGATGTTCTCTCATTCTGTAGTTGTCTCTTCATTCTTAATTGTTTCCTCTCCTGTGCAGAAGGTATTTAGTTTAATGTACTGTCTTGTGAATTTTTGCTTTTGTTCTCTGAACTAGTGGAGTCCTGTGCAGGAAAAAGTGTTCACTGTGTTAGTGTCTTGCAGCATTCTCCTTATGTTATCCTTTAGTAGTTTCAGACCTTTATTATGGTGTTTAATTTATTTTGAGTTGATTCTTATACAGGGTGAGAAATAGGAATATAGCATCAATTTTCAACACACAGATATCGTTTTCCCAGCATCATTTCTTGAAGAGGCTCTCTTTTCTCCAACATACGTTTTTGGTGCCTTTGTGAAGAATCAAATGGCTATAGATGCATCAGTTTAATGCTGAGTTCTCTATTCTATTACGTTGGTCTATATTTCTACCTTTTTGCCAATATTGTTTTGTTACCCTGGGTCTGTAGTAGATTTTGAAATCAAGTATTGTGATATCTCTAGCATTGTTCTTTTTGCTTGGGATTGCTTTGGCATTTCAGGGTCTTCAAAAGTTTTATTATGGGTTAGAGCAAGTTTGTTTTTGTGAAAAAAGAAAAATATTATTGAACATGATAAAACAGTTTCATATCAATTCCAATTCTGGAATGCAGATCAAATGAGCCTAGTGTAACAGCATCTTGTTCATTACTCACAGCTATACAAACACAAGTTTCATATTCTCACCTACAAACCGTTAAATCTTCTAATCAATGAGCTCAGAAGGATAATACCAGAAGAAACCAAGAAGACATTTTTCACATAATAATTTAGGAAGAATTCACTTTGTAATTATTTTTTGCTAACTGAAATAAAACAAAAATCAAGATCCTGCTGTTATATATATATATATATATAAACATTATTCACCTTATTTAGGAACATATAAAAAGAATGGTATTGTGAGAAAACTAAAGTAAGCTTCTCCCCACTTCTAACAGTTAAAGCTGTGGAGTAGGAGATACATGAGGTACTTAAGGTCCAGAAAGAAAAATGAAGGAGATGCTAATTTACTTCATACTTGGAGGCGGGGGGTGCTTACTTAAAAAATAAGGCAATTCGTGGAAATATTTTGAAAAGGAGAGAACTTATGACTATGTAAACTGTGATGAGAAGTTATTCCTATAGGAATAATAAAATGCATTAAACATGGGCAAAATATTGAATTACTTTCTCCAGAATAGCTTATTAGAGTAGAAGGCTACTGATGGTGGCTAAGAACCCTATTTGTTGACTAAGAATTTAAGAGTGATTTTAGGAAAATCTGGGAAGTAGAGATGGGCCTTTTAGGGTAGATGATATCACATGATGACACTTTACTAAAGTCATACTGCTTTATAGGAATTTTTATATATGTATATCTACAAAGGAAAATACTAAGTTAATAGTTTGTATATTTAAATGACTTAAAGTAAGTTTTCTTTCAAGAAACAAATTTCAATTCTAAGAATACTATCTTCCAATTTATGATAAGCTATTTTCATGTTTGAAATATGACTACATAAAATAACATTGAATAATATATTTTCCTTTATTTCAATAATGCTGTTTCTTTTTATGATAACCATTTTCATTTCTGAAATATGATTACATAGAATATAATTGAAAAATACATATTTGTCTTCAAGTTTCAATAATGTGTTCTTCCAATTTGCTTGTCAATTACTTCTATTATACGTAAATTCTATATTATAACACTAATTGCATAAAAATTCTTAAGATTCTATAAGTTAAGACATAGATTTGTCTTTGAACTACCTGAAAAGCCTTAACATTTTAAATGAGATTCCTTAGGAATGCCTGAAAGGAAATGATCATAAACTAAACTGCTTTACTGAGGTATAAGCAGATCTGATCACTTTGAAAACAATACATTGATAAAATATGAACAAGATGAATTAAGACCCATATGGACCCATTTCTCCAAAGTGACAAAAACGACAATAGTATGTTTCTAAAATATTTCTCTCCAGAAGTGATTCTAAAAAGAGAAATGATCATGCAGGGCAGAGAATTTAGTGCTGACCTGCTTAATGATACTGTCATCTACTTAATCTCACCAAGTCAGCAGTCACTCATTTCAAATTTAATAACAGAAAGTTTGCATGTACGGGGAAAAATCATTCCATATATTAATAATTTAATTCTGAACCCAGTTGAACTGGGTTATTCAACTGAAAAGGAAATTGTAATTTTAAACATGCTAAGTCAAGGTTGGGTTTAAATGTTAACAACGGAAAAATATTCTATTGCTGTCAAACATAAATGAAAGGTAATACTAATTTAATGTTAAGAATTAAAGTTAAAATACCTAAATTAACAAATTTACATAATGCAAATGTGAGGCCAACTTTAATATAAAAGGGACAAAAGTACAGATGTTCTTGGATCTTGTTAATTAAATTAAGGTATACTGATAATGTGTCAGTTACTTTCAAGTGAAATATATAATATGTTTATACTTGTGCATTCTTATGACGACAGACACTATAAGAAGAGAATCTTCATATGACTCTTTACCAACACCCCCACTCCTTCCCTGACAAAGTGCAAGTGCTGTGCTCACAGTAAACAGTCACCAAATATTTTTTTAATTAATTAAAAGCAAAGCTAAGCTAAATATAGAAGAGTAATGAGCATGCTTACATTTTTAGTTCATTTACCATTAAGTATTGTGGGGCACCTCTGATGTATTCCATATTTATATGTATGATTCAGCTACGTGTGAACAGCCCGGTAGAGCCCCTTCAAAGCTCAAAATGTAAGAGCTCTTCCAAAATAAAACAAACAACAACAACAACCCTGCAGTGTCAATATACCTAAAAAGATGCTTCAATAAGATGAATCAAACAAGACAAATGATCAGTTATTTCAAGTCATGAAAGACTGGGAAATTAAGACTAGCAGGTCCAACTGACCATTTATCAGATCATGAGAAAATATGGGCAGATAAAAAAAATCACAATTGCTCTTAGCTAATTTGACAGATTATTCTTTAAGTAAAGACAGTTGAGGCACAGAATGCCCTTCAACTTTACCGAAAGGTAATTAAATATTCTATTTCCACAATGCACATGCAACTTCCAAACACTGATCTCTTGAGAGTCAAATATGAGGGTTTAGAATTCTTGAATACAAGCCAACTAATATCATAAGAGTTCTACCAGTTGGCCTCATTTTGAACTTCACTTCTATAATATTAAGGAAGTAAAGCTGTAAAATTAGATCACTCCACAAAAACCACTTAAAAAACATCCAATCTTACCTGCGTTTGATGATGCAGTTCATGAATGCAAGACATCACTATAAGTTTATACAACAATTACAACTGCCAGGATAATTTAGTTACCAACAGAAAGCAGTAAGTTAATAACAGGAAATGTTAGATGTTTTAGGCATTGTACTTACAGTATGATACTTTTAGTTAAGCCCAAAACTATGCTTATTTATAGCTGAAGTAAAAAATTTTGTCTTCTGCATGTGATTGAGGTGTGTCAGAGAGGACTATTTCATTGTAAATAAACTTAGGGGTGGAATAAAAGGAAATTTCAAAGGAAGGTGCCTAACAGTTGAGTTGTTTCAGTTTCAGAGGAATAAAGTAAATAATTATACTGGAATTTGTTCAGTTCTGGGCATTCTGCCACACAGGAAGGGTGTGTAATTACCAAAGCTAAGATATCCATGTAAAAATGAAGTAATATCAATAGGACACAGTTGGACTCCAAATTTCCTTTTTATTTCCTTCAAAAATTAAGGATCTCTGTCTCTCTTTTCACATTTTAATATTTAAATGTCACTTAAATTAATAAGGAAGCAATGAAAGTAGAATTGCTATTTCCCCAAAAATCCAGAAAATATTATCTTGAAAGGTGGTATTCTCTTTGAGAGACCCACAAATGAAGAACGTAGTATGATTTTCACTTGTCAAAGACAACAATAGAAGTACAATCAATATAAAATTTGGGACCTCGTAAGAATAAGAGAAGCAAACAAAAATTTAGCATGTATTACCAAATCAATTCTTTGCTTACCATTTCAGGCTATGTAGATTGGGCTCAACCTAAAATCTGGATTCAAAGATTCTTAAATCATCAATCAAAAAATAACAGAATGTCATTTGCGACAGAACAACAGAATAGAAGTTACAAGTACCTGAGGAGTAAGGCCAAGTTCAAAGAGAGATCCCACTTTTCAAGCCACTTTTTGACAGAAGATTAAAGAATATCAATACTACATGTGCAATTTTAGATAACAGAAATAAACTTGCACTCTATATAGAAATATGAAATACACTTGTTAATCCTATCTGTGATTAGTCATGTGGTCCTCTTTTAAACAGCATTTTTAAAACCAAGAGATTGCATCCTATCAGTTATAAAAGTACAATGTACTCGACTCACTGACATGGTCTTGGCCCACTGCTTTCTTGTGCCTGTGTCATATGTGACTAAAGTGCAGGGGGCAGAAGCAAGGCTCTGGATAAGAAGCCAATATCTTGTTAAATTCTGATGCTTCTGTAGCCAAAGCAGTATTGGGCATTGCAAAGATGAATTATTTTAGTCTAAGATTTTCACAAGAGGAGGAGGGTCCCTTTGATGGCACCGCATTTGGAAATATTTATCTAATCACTACATATAAGATGTCAAGTTAAGCACTCATCACTGATAAGTTTGCCAGACACCTGAAAACTATCAGGATACAAAACATTCCTCCTTCCTGTATCTGCAACCATCTTGGATTCCCAGATTCTTATTAGTAGTTAAATAACTGCAGAACCTACCAATGTTGATTCTCATTACAGTCAACTGGTGGCTGGAGTTCAATGGACCCCCACTGCTTTGTTATTCCCACGGGTGGATGTGTTATTTCTCTTAAAGTACTACCCATATCACCTTGTACACATGACACTGGTGGACATCACTAAGATAACTACATCCTTTTATTCCCTATATTTAACTCAGCTAATCTATTAATATCAGCTAATAGGGGATAAACACCATACATATACACCATTATTTCAGCACCAATATGAAATGAAATTTTACTTCGCTCCATGTAGAAATTGGATCTAACTCCTGGATTAATGTGGATATAGTACAATATAAGCTGTCATAAGAAGACTGTACAGCTGGGTAATGAGTTATCCAGGTGTTATCTGAGACTCCCTTGCTGACAGTGTTTCTATGGTTGTGGCTATAGATTCCATTACTTAAAAACAAAACAAAACCCAGGAAACTGGTGATGAGGCAATTTGGTAGTATTACGAATCCATTTTCTCCTTGAATAATCATTTATTGCAGGACTACTATTTTCAACATGCTGAGAGAGATGAAACTTGTAACACAGGTATAAAACAATACATGAAATATGGCTCTGTCCTTTGGTAGCCAATTATATAAATCCAAAGGAGCATATAATTAACAGTCACAGCAGTGGTATAAAGTGCCAAAGGAGATCAAGAGAGATGTGATTTCAGGCTAGGGTAAACACGGCTTCACGAAACAGGTATCCTTTGAAGAGAAGTGGGCTGTCTCTATCTATCTGTCAAAGACTGAGTCTTTTCTGTGCCTGCACAGGTATGCACCTACATGACTGACACCAATGTGAAAGGTTAATACTTCAGTAAAGCAGACTGTGTCTTTCAACATTATGCCAATAACTAGGAACAGTGGAGGAAAATTTCACTGCTTTTATGACACCTAAAATCCAATTTGAGGTATTTGAGTGGCTTGGATGAACTTTGCTTGAGGAACAACCCAGACTTCCCCTCTCGACATTCAGATGAGTGTTAAAAGACCTTATTTTGTAATTTGGTAACCAAGTGCCTTGATGTAAAGTTTGACATTGCAATATGTTAGCATATTAAAAGAATTTATTTTCACATTCTCTATTTCTCATAATATTTACACAAAAGTATTCTAACTTGTGAGAGTGGTATGGTGAAGTTTTGAAAGTTTAATGCTGTGTATGAATAAATTACTATCACAGCATAAACACTGTTTAATGTACAGAAAGTTGCTGGTATTTTTCTTCTTCTTCTAATATTAATGTCCAAAAGAAAGCTCACTGAATTTCTGGACAGATATGCTTCAAAGTAGAATAACCAGCTCTTTTTAAAAGCCTTTCCTTCTTATGTAGAGGTGATGATGGTGATAGTAACATCAGCTACTATCAGTGCTGGGTGCTACTGTAAGCATTTTACATTTTAATTTAACTGCCATTATCCCCATTTTATAAATGAAGCAACTGAGGCATAGGGATGTTAAGAATTTGTCTCAAGATTACACAGTGAACATAGAAGTTAGTATGAAAAAACCAGGCCATCTGTCCAGTTGCCCTGAAAGGACATCTTGTTTCCATACTATAAGAAACAGCCTTCCTGAGACACTGCTGCAAGGAAATCAGGTTTGTCTTTTAGTAGACAAAGGGGAAGAAACGAAAAGGGGAGGGATGAGATAGGGACAGAAAGTGTCGTGAATCTGATATAACATTCCTATGTACATATGAATATGCCACAGTGAATCTCACCACCATGTGCATCTATAAGACACTAATTAAAAACAAAACAAAACAAAGCAAAACTGTGGGTAAATGTCAGAAAGATCAGTAGAGCAGAGGGAAGGGAGAAGTGGATGAAAGAAGAGAGGAAGGGGAAGTACTGGGGATTGAACTAGAACAAGTTATTACATATTCCATGCTTTTATAATTATATAATTATGTCAGAATGGATTCTATTATAATGTATAACTAAAAAGAACCAATAAAAAATAAAAGAATAAAAAATAAAAAGATCTGCAAAGCTGATGAATATAGCATGGCAGTGGAGGATTTCTAGTAATTATGCATCTCATCTAAGAACATTTTACTTTTTAGATATGCAGCGTTATCAACATTAATCATTCTATTTCAGTATAAACTATAGGCTAAGAATGTCAAGCTGACTAGTATTTTACTATCAAATATATAAGGTGAATTATAATTAGCTTTTCACATACTACTTTTCTGTGCTGTCTCACTGGGCAGATGATAGGGAGTAGCATATTTCAAGACTGTATTAAGAAGTTTTGACTCTAACTATATGCTGCTTGATATCACAAAAATCCAATGGGAGCTGAAGTAAGCCCTTAAAAATCAGGCGTGTATTTTAGAGCAAGGGACTGACAAGATGTTCTGGGTGGAACGATTGAAATCCTGGATAATGTGCATTGACAATGTTTTAAAGAAATTAAGGGAAAACTACAAATGCATATTAATGGACTCAAATTCCTCAGGGCAGAAAAATAAGCAAAGACAAGAGCACATCCTCCCACTAAATAAATTATCTGAGAGAAATATGACAATTCTTTTAATAAGTAACACAAACACCTGTACTATATTTTGCTACCTTGAGGATTTCTTGTTATCTATCACAAAACATTCATTCAGACACTATTTACTGCCAAAAGATAAAATTTAAAAGTCATCTGAGGCCATAAAGGAATTCTAGTGCCAAAAATCATATCATCTTTCTTCAACTTTTAGGGTATCTGGTTTCAAGGCACAAATACCAAATTCCCATTGCTACGCTTATTGCATACAGTTTCTAATTTTAAGTGAGTTCTGGACATTTTGATAAATTTATCATCATGTTTCATCAAACATATTACATGCTAAGGGCTTCACATAAATTAGGGCCCTCTCACCTTAAACTCCTTGGGTCAAATCTTTATAACTATTAAGTGGTACAGGAAGAAAGTCTTTTCATCTCCCCTAATGATGATAGAAGATTAGATATTCTATATAGTTTGGTGAAAGAAAACCATACCGCTACAATTTTCTTGTGTCTTAAATGTGGAATGTTTAAAAACTTCAATTCCAGTAAGAAATGGAAAATATTTTGACATCTTATTACTAGAATAAGTTGTGAATTTATTTTCCTTAAAAACAGTTCTAATGTCAGATATACATCATAGGTTTGGAGTATGCTGCATTCCTAATTTAAGTCATGGCAAATAGTAAAATAATGAGATATTAATTATTTCTTCACCCTCTGCCATCACTAGTCATTTGAGTTATCAATACTGCGTAAAAACAAAACAAAACCCCAGAAAATATACATACATTTATGTTAAAGCACCCAGTGATTTAATCATAATATTTATGAAAAAAATATTATATCATTTCAGCTGAATAACCTTCACAGGGGGGCATATGAAATTTTTGGAGGGGCAGAAAATTATCCATAGAACTTTAAATTTACCTTATTAAGCTTTTAAATCTTGAGCAATTAAATTCCAGAATTCCAATTTCTCTAAGCACTACAGGTAAGACCTAATTTAGAAGGTTACTCGGGTTTAAAGGATATAGAATATTAGTGCCTTAAAAAAAACATAAACATGACATGGAAGCAAACTGCCACAGTTTGACAAGTTTTAGAACATTAGCTCACAAAATGAATATACTTGTTCAAACAAACACACAAATACAGTTTTTATCCAAAAATCACAGAGACAACCCTAATACCTATGTTAAAATGCTCAAAACACCTAAGGCTATGACAGGCCTCAGGCTGCCAGAGTCCTGACAGAAAAGTCAGCATCATGAAGTATGCTTTACACAATTTTGCGAGCATGCACATACTCTGCAATGTGGGGGAGACAGAGACACCAATCACCATCAATATTGTGCTTACTTGCAGATGCACAAGTATCCTGCATGTTCCGATTCTGACTGGCACCTGGAGCAGCTCTACATGCCAGTCATCCCAATGTACTCAGGGATGTAAACACCTTATAATTAGAAAATGTGAAGGTGTCAAGGTCGTTAGACAAATTTAAAACACATCCAAAGATTAATTTTTAAAGGCATTGAAGAAATTTATAATTGCAAATTTTAATAAAAGGATGTACCTGCTCCTTCACAGAAGCTAGAATAGTGGTGGCTGTGGTCTCGGGTTCCATGCCTGGGCCAGTGGAGGCAGCTTCCTGGCGGGTCTGTGGTTGCCCGTCCTCCACCAATGAGGCCTGGTCAGGAGCTGGCATTCCTCCTGCAACCAAGCAGGCAAAAGGTTAACACTTTCTCCAGAGCTCTAGCAGGGGCTGAGGATTTGCAGATGGTTCCAAAGAATAATAAATAGTGGACTTCTTATTTGTATTTCTGAAAGGTGACATCTAGGGATAAAAGTACAGCTAGTACTACAAAAACTAAAAAGAATAAAGTAACAATTATAATAATAAAAAATTACTTAGTGTTTAAACAACATTTAATAGAAAATGATATGAAAAGAGTTGAGGAGGTAGGCTCTCTAACATATTGAGGATAGTAAGTTGCTGAAATTTGGTTAAATGTCTAAATTTTCTAAACAGATAAAAAGTAAATATGAATATCAAGAAATTAAATAACACTCTAGGTTGCTACTAGGGTCAGTTTTCAAAGATGTATGTGCACAAAAAAAAAAAGAAAAAAAAAGACATCTACAAACAGTAACTAACAGAAGAAAGAATGTTTTTAATAATTACAAAACAGGCTAATACAATAGGACACAAAGGATTTAAAAATTTTTAAAAAAAAGCTTGAAAATAAACAAGTAATAGTATGCAGAATTTAAAAGAAATGCAATGTTTTAAGAACCAACAAGGCCACTGTTGGGGGGTCTTACGCTATCTTGGTTTCCTTAGAGAAATGAGATTATCCAAAGATGACAATGGTTAGGGAGATGGTATTGAAGAACTTGTTTTTCAGGTCCACAGCTTGTGACAGAATAGGTTCTTAGTAGGAAAGAGAGTCTCTCCTAAGATAACACAACTGAAAGCAGAGTGTAAGCAGGGAGACTTAGCTATCCGATATGGACATTTTACAATTTTGAAAAACAGTGGGAAAAGATATCCACATTAAATGTCAAAAATATTTTAATAACTTTCAATTTTTTTATCAATTAACTTTTGCAGTGTTCAATTCTATAGCTTGATCTGCGACTTTTTCCCTCATTCCCTTAAATTTTGAAATCAGCCTCCTATCTAATTCCAAAATCACATTGTATAAGTAAAAGAGAAGATGTGCATGTCACCTGAGTTCCCATCTTATCCCTCAATCTTCTAACTCCTAGGATAGTATAGAGGGTTTAGATTCCAGGTTCTGCTAGTAGTTGTTTTATTCTTACCATATAATAGGTGTAAATGGACAAAGGACTGATGAGTTTATTTGTGCATTTCCCCCAGATGTCAGACTCATGAGGAATTCTTGTATCTATTCTATTTGATGAATACTCTAACTCCCAGTTTTATGGAGTACAAGGTCCAAGTGGACATTAATCTGCAAAAAGGAGGATTTTCTCAAGTAAGTATGGCAGGAAGAGTTTTATTTAGGTTTGGGATAAGTAAAAACCTAGGTATCTTGGGATAAGTTTTCTTCTGAGACCTAAGTTCCCTCTCTGATAAGAATGAGCTTACCAATTTTGTCATACAACAAAATGGAATGATTTTATGGTAACCTTTATTTTTCAGTTTATGTGGTATTTGCACTGAAATGTAAGGCACACTTAAAATATCATCGACTGGACAAAATTCCCTCCTATATTTATCTATTGCTCATTAAAAACAAGATATGAGGTCTACAAGTACTTTTTTAAAAAATGCCACACATAAATATACTAAGATTGGCATTTAAGGCAAGTAAAGATATGAAAGTGTTCTATGCCATTGAAAAAAACCACACACCTTAAAATCAGCAGATGGTTGCAAAGAACAAAAATATTACTATGCAACAGTGAAACAAATAAAGCCAGGAACCAAAAATTTTAAATGTCAAGAATATAATATGAAGCAACTAGTGTGTGAGAAGAAAGAGAGAACAAAAAATTCAGTGCATAAAAAGAATTAGAGAAAAGGAGAAACAGAAACATCTTGGAGAAAGTAATTATTTATTCTTATAAATAGGAGGGACTGTAATGTAAAAGGAAAGACAGAATTATGATAACGTATCATTGTAATTATGTCACTGTGAGTGTATTAACTATAGTTAATTTCATAATATTTATTTTGATAACATTGATTACTCAGGGTCAAGGAAATGAGATGAGCATTTTCTGAGTACCACTCTGCCCACATGCAATGTGATAGGGGATACATGCAGATGGCAAATATGGCTCATCATCTAGCTCATGCAGCAAAGAAAGAATCAGATCAAGGCAAAGGAGCACGATGCAAATCATATAGCAACACTAACATCAACAGAAAGAGTTTCAAAGAGTGTGGAAATTAAATTGGTAAAGGATACTGCTATAATGTTAAGAAATTCAACAGAAGAGGGAATTTTCATGGATGGGGATGATATTTTATTCTCTGATTCCTTAAGACTGGATACAACACATCACAGGTTATTACAAACATTTCCTGGATGAAGACTGAAGACAACACCACTCATCCATTACAGAGAGGGAGACACCCATCCCTCATCACTGGAAGAGTTCCCAAATACCTCAACCAACAGGGAACAGGGTGGGGATATCACAATGGGGACAAGTTATAAGCCTATTAAGATTTTCTATATATTTTCCTGTAGTTCTTCTATAATCATGGATCATTTAATGACTTGGAAGACATAAAGTAAATCTAAAGACAGCAATTAAATTTGTTTTTACCAAGTCCAGAGATAAATATTCATAATGACTACAGTCACAGTCCCATTGACAAAAAAGAAGCAATGAGGACTTATATAGTAAAGAGGCAGTGGGAAATCAGGCTTGTGTTTCCCTCAGCGACCTCAATATGCCTGATTTGAGTGATCACTTTCTGGAGACCTGAGAGAACTTACAAGCAGACTGCCAAACCATTTTGGATGGCTCTGCAGAGAACCACCAGAGAATGGAAGATGTGCCAGAAAAATGGAAGGAGAAAATGCCATGGCTGTATTTAGAAAAAGAGAAGGTCGACTCTTCACGTTAGACACTATGGAGCTAGACAAGATCTTGGGTGAGATTTTTAAAAGGATGTTATCCAAGAGTGAATTGTGAGAACCAAAAAGAGGCATACCGAAGAAAAATCGTGTTAAGCTGGTCTAATTTTTTTGACTTTGGCAGTGTAACTATGGAAATGCAGTGTGTCTAAACTCCGATGAGGCATGTGCCATATTTGAAGGCCCCATGATACTCTAATTATCATAGAAATGGGACTGAAATAAGGGCAACTGCTGACTCAGGCCACAAATAACTAAATGAAATATTTTTAATGAAATGCTTGAGTTCTGACCTTGACCCAATCCTAACCAAAACCTGCAATCATGATACAAATAATATACAAAGCAATGCTCCAATCCTTCAGTAAGGAAGACTACTGAATTAACCGGATGACAAAATTAAAATAAAAAATATACATGGATAATGCTGCAGTAATGAGCTGCCTCTAATGATAAGAACAACAGGATAAATAAATGGTCCTCTATTTAGGTTAGCTCAATAGAAGCTTGGGAGAAAATTGTGGGCACTTTAGGTTCAAGGACAAAATGAATGAACAACTGTCCGTAAGCTGAGGTTGATCTTATGCTGTGTTGATATAAGCATTTAAATGATTAGAACTGGGATCCTTGGGACACATCCTCTTCCAGTTATGAGCAGCAGATTCACAGGAGTGAAGACTAGATCCATTCAAGTGGGGCTGAGTGAGGTGTTGAAGTGATTTAATCATTATTACCAGGTACAAGAATAGGAATTAATGAATGATACATATTCTGCTCCATGAGTTCAAAGCTTGGTAGGAGACATATGACAGTTTGTGGAATAGCAAGAAAAAGTTTGACCTGAAAAAAGAGAAGACTGTATAGAGCAGCGAATTCTATAAACTTCTGAAGGACTGCAATGACAAAGCAAAGCTGGAGTCTTCAGGTTACAATCCCAAAACCTAGACTAAAAAAAAATGACTACATAACAAATGCATATCATTGCGTATAACTGCTGTCTTTATACACTGAATCAAATTTGGTTAATGGTTATATTACTTTGAATTGAAATTACGTAGAAACCACAAGGGAAAACTCGGGCAGGTCTTTCCTTTTAGAACTAAGGGTCAAACGTTCAAAATTTCAAGAAGTGATTGCCTCTGAAGGCGGCACATTCTTCAGCACAAGAGATCTTCAGTCCAAGTGTGAATGATTATGTAGCAGGGATAGTACAGAAGGGATGCTGATGTGGTGTGTTAGACACAGGAAACTGAAGTTTCTAAATCTTGAGTTTGGCATTAAAACAACTGGGGGCTGGAGGAGTGGCTCAGCATTTACGGTGCTTGCCTGGCATGTGCAAGGATGCAGGTTTGAACCCCAGCAACACATATGCAACAAAGTGTCAGAGCAATGAAAGCGAGTGAAAATGAAATAAAACTTATTCTCGCCCTCTCTTTTTAAAAAAACAAAAACAAAAACAAAACAAAACAACTTCTGTATTCTGATTGTCATGAGCGCCTCAGGATTCTTTAGAATGTTGCTTTCGCATCATATTGTTTCTGTACACAGGCACCTGAAAAGCAGGAAGCTATGCTTTTCCTGAGGAAATGGTTAAAATCATAGCACTGGCTGTTTCTCTCTTTATTTGTTCAACTGGGTGTTCAACTCTTACACATGGAGTTATACATTTCTCTGCACTCATTTTACTTACCAAATTTCTTCTTTGCCCAGGCCTCTATTTTTATCACATTGGGAATGTATTCTTTTGTCCCTCTTAACACACAATTTGGAGGAAGGCTGACTCTGAATAGTGGTTTCATTATCATTTTTCTGCAGACAGAAGTTTTTAATGTGGAACTGCTAATATAACATTGTGTGTGAATGTCCACCTGTGTACTTATCTCCATCTTATATCCAACTATCGTTGATTAGTAGGTACTTTTCATGCTCAAGACTTAAACATCATAGACATTCTCATGTGATTACTGAGGTCTCTCTTTGCAGGTTATATAAGTAATATATGGGCACAACTTATAACTCAATATATATAACCCTTTTATTACAGATGATACTCATCCACGAAGTCACCTCTGTGATGGGAGTTCAACCAAATACTGTATTTTCCTCTATTTACTCCCTTTTACTCTCCTTATTGAAAATTATTAGTCAAAATACACTAAGCACACTTGTTTAGTCCAGCAAAATAAGTTAGATTCTATATATTTTCCCTTCCTTTTTTGAGTTGGTAGTCTGGAGTATAAAACTTTGTGACTTCAGTTAGAACACTGAGGAAAATATTATGTTGTTAAGAACTACATTTTCGGGGTTAGAGTGGTGGCTTGGCAGTTACGTGCTTACTTGACATGTGCAAGTACATGAGTTCAAACCCCAGCGCCATGCACACGATGAAGTTTCTGAGAAATGAAAGTCACATGAAAAAGTAAATAAAAATTCCTTCTTTCTTTAAAAGAAAAAAAAAGAATTACAGTTTCAAAATTCGTAAGATAAAATAATGATGCTTAGAAACAAATTAAGAAAAGAACAAAAAAAATAAGTCTACACTCATCTGTGGAGGCTGGAGCTAGAACCTAGCCATTGATAAAAGAGGTCAATTCTCATGTTTTAAATCCAGAAAAGGTGTAATGACATACAACCTGAGGCATTTGTAGAGATGTATTGGGAAGGGGGGAGGGATAAGGGTGGATAATTGGGGAGGCTCTTGGGGGAGTAAATCTAATATTCAGAATTTATGTTTTTCGTTAGAAGCATGTTTGATTGTTCAACAAATAAATTTCTTGATAAAAAAGAAAAATAAGTCTAAATATTTAAATTTGATTCAAAATATAAAGAAAGTAAAGATGTAGGATAATTGAAAAGTTTAAGCATTAAATGAACCAAACACTTAAGAGTATCATTGTGTAGCAAAGATAAGTTTCTCTTTGAATTATTTACAATGAAATAGGAACAGATATTACAGAAGAAAACAATGAAGTATAGTACTGGGAAATTATGAATATGCCTGAAAATTTAACAACTTCAGGACCATATGGAATCTAGTGTAGAATTATAAAAGGAGCACTAGATAAACTTTTTACAGTTATATTTTTAAAATATCCTGAAAATAGAAGCGGCATGAAAATCTGCAACTGTTTAGGAGGATTTGAAGAAGTTAAATACTAACCTTCTAATCACACAGTTCATCCAAAAATGCATATTATTGGCAAGAACCTGTAGAGAAAAGGGCTATCCTCCAAATACATAGTAATTCTAGAGAATAATCTATGCATAGTATTTAAATATTTTGGTTTGTAAATTTATTTTTATAATCCAAAGATAGAGATTTAAAAAAAAATAAGCAAAAGGTGTGAATGAGGTCTTTCAAAAACAAAATAGCTGGATGGCCAATGGTGAGAAGCTCAACCTTACTGGTAATTACAAAAATGCAAATGAACACTGTAATGAGATATGAATACACAACCATCATAACAGCAGAACATTTAATTTCAAATTCTGGAGAGGACAGGAAAAATGGAGACCATCACATACTACTGACAAGAATGTAAATGCATTATTTAGTAGAGTGATGATATGCACATTCCCTAGCCTGGTGTCTGATTCCCAGTTAAGTGGAGATACTTGTCTATGAGTACCTGATGAGATATACAATTATGTTCATGATAGCCTTTTTTTATAAAGGCCATAAACTGTGAATAACCCCCAAAGCCCCTTAACAACAGAGTGGATAAATGTATTGTAGTATATTCATGCAATAGATTTCACCTATAGCAATAAATAAATGGAGCACAACTCTATAAAACAAGAATCTCTCTCAAACCGTAATGCTGAATAAAAGAAGTAGTAAAAGAATACCAAAAGTAGAATTCCATTCATATGAAGTTCAAATATAGCAAAATAAAACTATTTATTAAGGATGAATGCATAGGTAGCAAGAAAATCTCCATCACCAATGTCAGAGTAGCAGCCACCTCTGAGGGAGGAGAAGGCTATCTGATCTCAGAGAGGTACATGAGAGCTCCTGCAGTACTGGTCTGACATGGACAGAACATGGATATGCCCACTTTTGAAAATTCCATTAATTATTTTTATTTTCTATTTACTCTTCTATAGGTATTTTTAATGAAACTGGGAAGACAGTGTAGCACTTTTTATAAATATTAGGTTGATTCATAAATAGAAGAATAAATATCATACGATAGTATCTAGTAGCTTAATTACTAAAGATAATCCATTTTAAGATAAATTATTTGTGGTTATAAAACTATACTAAATTTTTTAGGACTCACAAATGCCTAGAAGGAAGTCACTTCAATGAAAAGGGGCCTACGTTACACATATCATGTCCTCAGCCCCTATGCCATTCAAGAATAATTTCTGAAAATAACACAGTTAATTGTGACATCAGCGTCAACACTGCTCACACCCCTGTGCAGCCATTCATTTTGTGCCCAATGTGAATGGTGCTCTGTGGCAGTACACAACGACAACAGGAAAACAATGCATAACTGTTAGTAAAAACTAGACATTTTATCTTGATAAACAAGGATTGCACTTGGGTATTTTCAACTTTCTCTCCAAATATCTTACTTCTTACAGAGAACAAAGGAAAACAAGGAACTCTATTTCGGAAAGTACTATAGGATTAAGTGAGCTTTGTTTGGTTGGGTTTATTTTTATTTTTATAGTTTGGAATCCTTTATAGTGTACGGATGCCACAATGAGGAAATTCAGGTAAATCCGGAGTTGTATCTGAAACGTTAAAGTGTATACAAGGAATGGATGGAGGTAATCAATACAGTAAGGATTAAAACTCTGAGAGGGGGAATAACTGGACAAAGAGGCAAGATGGGGCACATTTACACTCTTTTTTTACACACAACTCAATGAAATAACAGAAAAGATATTTTCTATTCTTTAAGATAAGAAAATTTATCAGTCTAGAGGCTGAAATGGTAGCTCAGTGGTTGTGGCACTTGCCTGGCATGTGTGAGGATGCGGGTTCACACCCCACCACCATGTACACAGCAAAGTGTTGGAGCAATGAAAGACACATGAAAAACTAAAAACTGGTTCTGTCTCTCTCACTGTCCCTCTCTCTTAAAAAAAAAGAAAGAAAATTTATCAGTCTAGAAACATCATCAGTATGCCAAAATGTCAGAAAGATAATGAATGGCTACAGATTCATGGTAAAATAACCAGAGCAAATTATCACACAGAGACAGAAGCCACTTCTGGTATCAATCTGAGAGGAATGAAGTGCTGACAAAAGTAAAATTGTATCCTTATTTAACTTAGAGGGAGAAAAAGATATAAAGTAACTCTAGGTGACTGTGCTTTAGCAGATCTTCTCAGAAGAGGCAGCACCCACCATCCACCCTCAGATCTGGGCTGGTCATGTAACACACTTGACCACAGAATGTAGCAGATGTGATCTTGTGAAATGTCTTAAGTTAAATCTTAAGAACCTGGCAACATTTTCTTTTGGAACTCTGCGCTCACTCTGCTGTGAGCGAGCTCAGGATTAAAGGTGCCATGGAGATAAAGCCCCAAAATCCCAGTCATTTCAGCCACGATCTCAGAACAAGTGTCAGGCCATCCTAGATAGTCACATCCTGACCAAGTTACCAGTTGACTGCAGCTACTTCAGTGAGCCCAGGTAAGATCAGCACAACAGTCTCTTCACCAATTTAGAAGGGTGAGAAATAAAACAAATGCTGCTGATTGAGTGACTAACATTTAGGATGGCTTGTTAGACACTGAATCAGTAATACTAGCCAATAATCATCAAGAGAGGAGACGAGGACAAAGAAAAAAATTAACTTACATTATTTTATGTATCATAAGAATAAAAAATTAAGAGGGTGGGAGGATGTGAGGGAGAGGGAAAGTGCTAGGGAGGGATACTGGCAAAATTATACTGCATGCTTGTATGCATATGTAGCAATGAATCCCATCATTATGTATAACTATAATGCACCAATAAAAATGTGGGAAAAAATTAAAAATTAAATTTTGCATTGAATTTTCTTATAAAGATATCATTTATTTAATGCATTATCGACCTTCTACTTATGTACCACACTATAAACTAGGTATTAAAGTATAAAGATGAACAAGACCTTGACTTCTATCTAATTCATATTTTAAGAGGTAAGACAAGGCAAATTAACAACTAATGAAATGCAGCTTGTGGAAAGGAAGAAGGCAGGTGCTCAACGAATGGTTTCAATGGGAACATGTAAATGGAGACAGCATTCTAGGTGGAGTAGGAGGACCCAGGTGGGCAAGAGCCCACCTATATTAATTTTTTTTAAAGACAGAGGGACAGTGAGAGACAGAGGGGGGGAGAGAGAGAGAGAAATCAATTTTATTATTTAGTTTTTCATGTTGACACTCTACTGTGCATGTGGTGCTGTGGTTTGAACTCACGTCCCAGCACGTGCCACAACGGCTGAGCCTCCGCTCCAGCTCCTACATTGATTTTATTAAACATTTTTAGTTCAAAATTTGCTTTATGTTTAACAGATTTCTAAACATTTTCCTAGACTGTTGTTTTATAGCATTTGCAATTAAGACTACGATATGCCATATTAAATCTCAGTGTGTACAGATATAAGATTTATTTTCATTTTTAGTTTGTCATATCAAATGCTAGTATTAACAAAGATTAAAGAGTAATGAAATCACTAGTACAGCACATGAGGATTTAGAAATATGGTACTTGATATGTGAACTACTAAAAGCAATAAAAACAAAGTAAAATTGTTTAATTAAGGACTTGGTCATTTAATGATATTCATGATATATTAAAGAAAAAAGTACATATACAGTAACAACTTACTATCTTATGTAGTGGTTGTCATTTTAGCTCATGACATTGGCTTTTCTTTCTACATGGAGTAACTAAATGGACTTTTAGCATCTTGGGATGTACACTTGGCTATCTGGCTAACGTAACCTAGAAGTTCTGCATTAATTTCTAATTAAATTATAAATTAATTCATTTGTAATCCTAAAGATTCAATTTAAAATATAAAATTCTAGAAGTATGTTCCATTGATCATTTCTTGCATCTCAAAATGAAGTGCCTACAATTTATAACTCCGGGAGAGTTGCAAAGCAGGTTTCCTCCTCTTGAAAATCTCAAAGCATCTTGGTATTCAAAGTGTGATTTGCATATCAGTTTCACTGGCAGCTCCTTGGAACTTGTAAGACATGAATTTCAAACCTGCCCAGACTCTTGATGAGAGGTGTTTTGTGTACACTTTCAGAAACTTTAAGAAGTATATCGTAACACTGTAAAGTCTGAGAAATCCTGAAAGTTAAGGAATCTATGTAATCTTATCTAACCCAACATCTCAACACTTGTTTCTTGGTTTTTGTTTTTGTGTTTATTTGCTTTGTTTTGTGGTGCAGGGGATCAAACACAAGACCTCATTATACTAGGCAAGCACTTTACCACTCAACTATACCCTGTATTCCTCAATACTTACTTGCCCATAGACCCCCACCGTTTCCTGAGGATCATCTATCAACATTCTGAGTAACTTATTTTGAGGAATCGTACAATATAGTAATCGTTATCATTGATAAACAAATACTGCTAGAAAGAGGTACTATTCCATCCTTCAGAATTAAAATCTGGCCCTCTTCAATTTTTCCAATGATGTCAGTTTACCAAGAGGAAAACACCAAATGAGTACTTTTAAGAATATGGTACAGAATAAACTCTTTTCAGCAAAGATTCCAACCAACAAAATTAAGCATGAAACTGTGTTTGGGCCGTAAGATGGGTACCAATTGACTGAAAACACAGTTTGTAACTAAGGAATGAATGATTTTTTTTTTCCTAGTCAAAGAATCCAGACTGCTCCAGGCCAGGTGCAGGTTACAATTATTTTTTCATGTACATTCATGCGGAATTAGACTGGGTATATGGTACACACTGGTATTTTGATTGGACAGATCAACTTCTCATAAGGGATATACATGTCAGGTTTAGGACAGACATTAATGTATTGGGTGCTTTACTAAAGGTACAGGTTAAAAAAAAAGAGTGAGTTTTGGAGTATCAAGAAAAACACTGATTGTACATACTTTTAAAGTATCTTTTAATGATGCCGATTTAAACAATGATACATCTAACGATTTGTAGGTTTTTTTTCCAAGTAGTCTCTTTAGAGTTAAGAGGAAACACGAGGTGTAAAAAGGTATGGTATTAAAATACCTTTTAAAAAGTATGTTTTTTAAAAAGTACTGTAGATCAACAATTTCAATAACATCCTTTCTTTCCTGTCCTCAGCAAGGTAAATTTTGAGGAATGATGTAACCAGTCTCTTTCATCAAGTTTTAGACTCTGCATGCTTAATACCATATTTTGTTTTTAAAGAGCCGAACACATTTTCACTTACTATCTCCAAACAGCCTTCCAAAGAAAGCATAAGAAAAACACCAACCATTATAAACAGATCTTCTAGAATTGTGATGTTCACAGACAGAGCAGGCAATGGATGGAGGTGTAATTTCCTATTTATTTTTCCCCAACCACAGACTCTGCTTTTAGGAGGGCAGGGACTACTTTCATCTGGATCACCACCATATTCTCAGCAACTAGAAAAATGCCTGAAACACAGTAGGTGTTTGATAATTGTCTGGTCAATGGAAGCACAAAACAAACTGAAAGAATGACAACATAGCTGTTTTCAATGAAAATAACAGACAGGATTATGTTTTAAGATCAAGAAGATACTGTAAGACCTCACAGTCAAGCAGGAAAAAAACATAATAAAAATAATGTGATAAATGTAATAGTAAAAATGCATAAAACGTACCAAGGTAGAAGTAAGAAGAGAGATCAGCTTTGCCTGGGAGAATAGGGCCATTAGGGAAGATGAGGGTAACTATAAAAACACAGAGGCACAAAATCACAGGGCTCTGTGTTCACAGAACATCAAGAGTCTAAAGCTGGGTGGAAGAAAGGAGAGAAGGAAACGAAGAATAAGAGGAAGAAAACACAGAAGATGAAGGAATTATGAAGGCATTTGAAGAAATGGATTATCTAATACAGCCTTTAAAATTACCTAAGACGATGGTGATTGTTGAAGCAAAGAATTAAACCAAAATAGGTGCCACTGCTCCAGTGAATGTGCTAACGTGAAGTAGCATTAGATAATGTTGGTAAGGAGGAGTTTAAAGTTAGTAAACGATGGGGTCAAGTTAGGACGGTACTGAGGAAACGTCTGAAGGGCTAGTTCAAGAAATAGGAAGAAACTCAAGGGAGAAAGTGACTTTTTAAAGAAATCACAAAGGATCTAGAATCAGTATGAGAAAAAAAATCATTCTTTTATCCTTTGTGTGGCCATGCCAAGTCCTTGGGAGATAAAATGATGAATATAATCTTTGAAAACTATGTCTTTCGTTATCTACGTCCAAGTCACCCTTTAAGGAGATTACATGGGAGTGCTTGAGTATCACCACTTCCTTTGCATTAGTGTCTTCATAGGGAATATCTGGATGTAATCAGGAGCTGCCCCATTAACCTGGAAAGAAAGGACAGAGTCCTGCACAAGACAAAGGCGGGAAGATCAGTAAAACAAGGGTCAGACTGGGTACGGGCGAGACAGGCTAGAAAATTAGTAAACACCCCCCAAGATCTTTATAAACTACAAAGCTATATATAGTCATGGAACCAAGATACATCATGGGTGACAGCCATAAAAACTGGTGAAGAGTGTGGTCGGTATAAAGCCCAGAGGAAAACTGGAACTCCCACTCTGTCTGGGGAAATGAAAACGGGACGTTACAAGAACAACCTTCAGCCACTGGTGCAGAGATGGTCCTGAGATGAAATCTCTTCCAGCTCTCTTCACCTCTCACAGGTTTCTGGATTCACCAGAGCAACTGTTTCCCTGATCCAGGGAAAGCCTGCCTGTTTAGCAAACATGCTGTAATTCTGCATTAAAAAGGAGTGTCTGGCTCACGTATTACTCCTAGTTCTTAGAACTGTGTAACTGATAACTGCGGTGACTTCAACGTTTGTGACACGGTGCTGGGGAGGCCTTGCTGCTACAGCTACTTGTTCTCTCCAGACAACAACCCAGCTGAGTAATCACTTGTCCTAGTTTGGAAATTTAAGAAAGGGTTAACACAAAACCCAGACAAATTAACTGTTAGTCACCGTAAGTAACGCATGTCTATTAGTTACTCCAGAACATGCCGAAAACAGCTACATACACGTTAAAAAATGTATAAGGCTACAGCTGACAGAAGAGTGTGCTCTGCACACATGGGCACACCACAGCTTGTCAGCCAGAATTTGTTTTACTTGACACAACTGCGTAAGCACATTTTACAGGCCAACTGTTCCTTGAACTCAACCACTGCCCTGCAATGGCTCTACTCATGCATTACACTGCTGCTGTGAGCACATTAATTCAATTCAATTCTTTCAGCATTTCTTTAATTCTGGGATATCATTTTGTCTGTAATCTGTTTAAAAATTTTGCTTTCACAACAATCCAAGTAAGTTCCAGCAAAAGTACAAATAATTCAAAACCAAGAACCAGGATAACATGGTTCACTATTTCATATATTACATCCAGAGAAGATCTACGTAATCATCCTAATTCTGTACATTTTAAAATAAATCCTTTCCTTATTAAAGTACATGTTTGGTGTTTCTAGTCTGGTCACACCAAAAGCAGAAATGTGTACAAATGCATACATAATAATACAGGTATAGGATTTTCTTCAAATTTGCCCTAATTAGAAAAACTTTTGTATATAAAAATATCATAGTACTTATAAATTCCTATCATACCATTTTTACCAGCTTTAATACTACCGATTTTATGACTAAATATGCTTTACAGAGGATTTCCCCCCCTCCTAAACACCCAATGGAACTGATTAAGAGTGAAATATTATTTATGCCTGGCTTGAGTTTGAATATACTCCTATCTGTAAAGATTAAAGGGCATGCCATAGACAGGGGAAAGACAATTTTTTTTACAGAAGGTTATACAACAATTAAAATTGTGAAACAAAAGTGTTTTCACTTTGGAAATATCTTTCTAACTATTGGTTGGTTGGTCTCTGCCTCGTTATCTCTTTGATAAATACAATTTCCACAAAGGAAACTCAGTCATATAACACAGTTAATTGAGCAAATATAATTCATCAAATAAATAATACATCATATTTTTCAAAGTTAAAGCAAATTCTCCAATTCAATTCTTCAAAAATGTAGAATATTTGTTTATTTTGAAGCTCTGGTAAAATTATATCATTTAAATTAAAATGTGTATCTTAACTAAGAGCTACTTTATTCATCAACATAATATAAACATGTACTGAAAGTAAAGTGCATCAATTGAAAGGCCCTGGGAAATGGCTCTGTATGATTGGTAACACTGTCTCAGAAAACTCTAAAATGAGGTGTGCAGGCCTTTGCATGCTCCTTCTTGCCCATGTTTCTCAAAGGGCTCCTTCTTCATCTGACTGGCTACAGAAGCCTTCCCTTACCACTCTGTGGTCTTCTGGAATAAGAATTGAGCAAAATTTGGATGATTTGTAATTCCAGCAACTTGGGAGGCTAAGGCAGGAGGATCATGAGTTTGAGGCCAGCCTCAGCAACTTAGTAAGGGCCCTAAGGAGCTTAGTGAGACCCTATCTCAAGATAAAAAACAAAAAGGGTGGGTGGGGGTGGAGCTCAGTGGCAAAGTATCACTGGGTTCTGTTGCCAATAAAAATAAATACATTAAAAAAGAAAGCTTGGATGGATGAATCACGAATGGTGAAAGAGGATGGAGGTATAACTCAGTTGTAGCATATTTGCCTAGCATACGCAAGGCCCTAGGTATGACCCTCTGCACTGAGGGGAAAAAAGGAAAAAGAACAAGAGGAGGAGAAGGGGGACAGGGAGGAGGAAGGGGAATAGTGAAAGAACAGTAGAACAGGAACAGTAGTAGAGATCACTAAAGAAATCAGAAGGCAAAAGTTAGTGGGCAATTTGGAAGGGGTCCCTCTGCATTTGCTTGTCCCCAGATGGTAGGCATTCTTGCTGACAGCAGTTCCCTCTCAGCCTAGCACCTTTGAATAGGTCTACTCTCATGCCTCCTATCAGTTGCTTAGGCTGGGGATTAGACTCAGTACCTCCACTCCATCATCTCCCAACCTGCAGCCCTGCTCTTGCTTTCATTTTCAGGTCCACAAGCAAGTATGATTCTAAGTTGACTTCCACTTGCACCACCAAGCCACTTATTTCCTTCTACACACATACAGTCTGTAAGTCCTTGTTGATAAGAACGCACTCCTAGTTGGGTGGCCTGCTATTATGGTTTGAATGGGAGGTGTCCCCAAAAAACTCAAGTGAAGAAGGCTGAGGTGAAATGACTGGGTTATAAGAGCCTTAACTCAATCAATGAGTCAATCCTCTGATGAGGATGAACTGGTAACTATAGTCTGGTAGGATGTGGCTGGAGGAGGTGGGTCCCTGGGGGCATGCCTTTGGGGTATATATTTTATATCTGGCATAGAGTCTCTCTCTCTTCTGTGATATGATTCCTTGAGCCACTTCCCTCTGCCATAGTCTTCTGCCATGATGTTCAGCCTAACGCTGAGCTTAGAAGAATGGAGCTGGCTGCCTATGGATAGAGACCTCTGAAATCATGAGCCAGACCTTAAAGTAAACTTTTCCTCCTAAAATTGTTCTTCTTGGGTCCTTGGGTCACAGCAATGAAAAAGCTGACTACAAACTTGTGCCTATAATCTCAGTGACTAGGGAGGCTGAGGCAGGAAGATACAGAGTTCAAGGTTAGCCTTAGTAACTTAGCAAGACCTTGTCTCAAAATAAATAAAAAGGCTGTGGAAGTACTCAGTGATAAACTGCCCCTGGGTTCTACCCCTAAGTAATCCAAAACAAACAAACCACCACTACTACAAACCCCTCCTCTACTTAAAGTTCATTAAGACCAGGATCCCTGTCTTCTACGTATTTTCTGTAGTGCATAACACTTGTACTGAGGCATTTAATAAAATGCCTGCTGACAGCACTGATTTTACTATTTGAAGAGCTGAAAATAGAAACTGGCACTCTACTACTGCACTTATGGGAAAATGTTTAATGTATTAGATAGCTCATATTCAGACACAAAGAAGCACTGAGCGACCTGCTTCCTTAAAGAAGTCTTTTGTTCATTACTTGGCACTAAAAATGTCAGAAAGAATCATATTTCATCTTTAATCTTCCTAGTTGGGTAACTTGTTTCTTTTTAGGCAAGGATTTTGAGTCTCTTAAAAGAAGAATTCATGAAAATAACCACAAGTCAAGGAAGTTACATTCCATTACCAGGAGATAAGGAAACCTATGTTACAACTCGGTCATACTAGTATGTCTAAATTCTTACCTGCCTAGCACGTAATCCACGTAACTAAAGAATATTTTGAATATGACCCTGTGAACCAGTGGCATAAGTCTAGCAATCATTTGGAAAACAGTTGTTAGAAAAATATTGATTATCTATGAATATATAAAACATGATCTGGTCAGGGTAAATGAGAAAATAAAGGCTACATTATTTATTGTTTTAAAAATGTGCTTTTTATTGCTGCCACAAAAAATACAGATAACTGTGCCCTGAATTAGTTAATACATCAAATATAGCATTTAGTGATTCTAACAGTATGGTAAAATACCTCAAAGATTTAACTATGTTTACATCTCATTATTTTCTTTTAAATTTTTGCTTAATAGTTCATCTATTCAGATTGCAAATAAAACTATCAAACTGAATCAACTTCAAATTCATAATTTGAATAGAAATTAATATGATATAATCAGATCACAAAAATAAGTACTCTAACATATTGTGAAGGTCCCTAACACATTTTTGTGCCATTTTAAGTCTCAGCATAGGAGCTTACTTATTAATCTGAAGAGCATAAATTATAATTTGAAATTCACGGACAAATATTTTTTAGATATTGTAGAAAATCTACCTAATATCCACTGAAGGGTGGAATATGTACCAATAAAGTATGGGATTACAAAGTATATAACAATTAATAAATATTTAGAACCCTGGCAATGCAAAGAAACAGAACACATTTCAGACAACTTTCCACAGCTACCTCAGCCCCTCCC